>JABWTJ010000304.1:1017885-1190276 GCA_016801875.1 Solanum sitiens
ATTAGGGGATCGGAGTGTCACGTTCCGACACATAGTAGTAGGGATCGGAGTGTCACGTACCGACACAAGAGGAAGAAAGATAATGAATCTTGAGAGATGTTAAAATATACTCAATGTAATGAACCTAATTCCCAAATGAGTGTGGTATTGAGGCTTGAGTCCTCATGGATGAACTTGGTAGTACTTATTGATGATTATAGTACTTGTTGCTACATGTTGAGTATTGTAGTTGATTTATGATATGAACTGATATATACTGTTTTCTATTTTGAGTTGGCCGATGATACCTACTCAGTACTTGTGTTTTGTACTGACCCCCTACTTGTTGTTTCTTTCTTTGTTATTTGGGGGAATGCAGCAAACTTACCGTCGTCTTCAACTCAACAGCAATTCTAGCCAGTCTTCACTACACCGGATTTCAGGGTGAGCTAATGCTTCTAGCTTGGACTGGATCTTCTCTTCAATGTCTTGATGCCTTGAACTTCCGGAATGGACTAGCCTTTTATTTATTTTAGCTTCTTAGATACTTTTAGATTAGTAACTTGAGGATAGATGTTCTTGTGATGATGACTTCCAGATTTTGGGGATAATGAGTTATAAATTTTAGAAGTTATTTAATTGATTTCGTTAATGAGTTTTAAGTCTTCCGCTTTGTGTTTTTGTTCAATATGTTGGGGTCTTAGATTGGTTGGTTCGCTCACATAGCAGGATAAGTGTGGGTGCCACTCGCGGCTCGATTTTGGGTCGTGACAGAAAGTCAGTGAGCTTTCCAGATTTGGAATGGGAAATTTATGCCATGAGAATAACATACATCATCATACTTATCACATTGCACACAGCACATAACATTTACACATAGCACATATCATATAGCATATAGCACATTTTTGCATGTAGCACATAACTTCTTAATATCATTCATTCATATGCCATGAGACCTTGGAATCATGGACTGAACATTAAGACATCCCAGAAATGAGGGCTCAACAGATGGGACCTCAACTAGGGAGTCTTCATTAGCAAACACAGAGTCTGCTTCGTTCATTTATACGTACTCCATTTTATTTCATTCATAGGCCAGTGTAACCACCAGCTATACCTAGGATGTAGTTTAAGACTTTCATTAGGTTTGTTGTGCAATGACCAAGAATGACCTAATGTCATCACTTGAATCTAACTCACCTTTTGATTATCCTATCCTAACACCTTTGGTATCATTCATTTCATTATGTGCATCATTTGAGGCTGGCCTCATTCATTCATTGGGAACTTTAACTTTAACCGACATAGATCATGTGAGCATCATGAAATCCAGTGTCTCCCCCACACCGAAAAGAGGTGGAATCACCGGCCAAGGTGACCCAAAAACATGCTAGCGTACATGGGAATTTAACCCCGCCAGATCACTATATTGGCAGTATAGGTTCGAAGAATAGGAGATATAAGGAGACCCATACCCGGCAAGCCGGACGTGGAGATTTCATCCGAATTTGGTATGCCCTCATGCTTTCGAGGATGCTTACTGTTTTATTCTAGCGTAGACGTAGGCATGAGCCAGTAGAGTATGTTCCACTAGCGTGTCTTTCGTATTTACTTTCAGATGTTGTATTGGTGCTATTTTGACAACTCTATATTTATGACTATATCTTTCATTTAATTTATCTTGATTTAGATGGTTGTTGTGAACGCTTATGAGTTTACGTAGATAGTATTATGCGAGATCAATGTTTTCCAATATAAAGTTTAAGTAAACAAAAGTTCAAATTTTCCGCTAAAATTAACCTAGATGAAGTAACGACGACGTATGTAGGCTTGTCTGCGACCTCGTCTGGGGTCTAGATTCCGATCGTGACAGAGTGTCAGCCACGTCCAGGGTGTAGACTCGGGTCGTGACAATGATAGTTTATCTTTGTTCCTTTTATATATAAAAAGTTTTGACTTCTATAGAAAAAAAATAGGGGATCAAAATATGTTATAAAAATATATCTAATTAAGTAGAATCATATATTACTTTTTTTGTCACTTTATTTTTTTCCTTAAAAGTCTAGTTAATCAATTTTTTTTTGGTAACTAATGGAATTTATAATTGGGTAGCAAATGATTAAAAGAAATTTATTTGAAGAAAATGATCATGTTACCATTTTTGTACTGACCATAATTTTTTTCTATAAAAGTTGATTGGCTCTTAAAAGAAGAAATACTATATAAAGAGAATCTTCTTAAGTTGATAAACAACAACGAATACAATATAATTTGAAAGAAAATATGGACAAAATGAATAATTTGATACTTTATGTTCTCCTAGTTATGTTGATAGCATCAACAGGTTTGCTTCTTCTATCTACAACATTTATTTTTATATTTAAAATTAGTATAATATTTTATTATATATCACTAACTTATGAAGTGTGCAAATGATCACTAAAAGTTTCATAAAACAATAAATCTATTTCAGTTCTAGAAAATAGAATATTGATTACCTTATATTTTTCGTTCAAATTTTATTATGTTACCTTACTTTAGAAGATTTTGGAATAGATATGAAAAATACATATAATGAAATTTGAATGTCCAGGTTTGTTTCAAGTAAATGTTTGAACTGCTACATCGAAAATCACATTTGACGTTGCATTCCAGGCAGCGAAGATGATACCAAATGTGATAATATTTGCAAACAAAATTGTAAGGGAGGTCACTGCAAGGTCATCGGCAAAACACCTCCTAATCATTTTGTCATTGTCTTTATTAACAAATCTTTTCAAACTTATTCTATATATTTCATTGCTTTTACAAAAGAGATATTGTTTTGTTTCAGTATGCATATATTAAAAATTCTATAGTAAAATTCTAATTTTAGGCTGAAAAAAGTATTGTCTTTAATTTATTTATTTGGGTCATTTAATAATTATTTTACTCTTTGCCTCTTGCTTTAATTTCAATATTATGGTAATGAAGATACACATGATCTATCTTTTAATATATTATTCTCATATCATCCTAAAACCTAATTTAAACTTTGATATTTTCTTTTAGTTCGGGAATACTATTACCATGACAAATAAAATTAAGATAAATAAAGGTATCCCCATCGTTAACAAAATACTTCGAAATTTAGAGACAAACAAATATTTTCTGAAATTTACTATGTTTATCAAATGATTGACCTTAAATTTAATCAAGAATGAACACTTTTAAAAAAAAGAAGTCTTAAATATCTAAAATGACATAAATATATTTTCGAAAGATCAATTACTTTTGGATGAAAACCCTCCTATATTTTATAGGTTAAGTAATTAATATAAAATTCAAATGTTGATTTAAAAGTAAACTTTAGCAAAGTGGTTAAAATGTTGGACTACTATGGCCATCAATGTATTCTCATCAAACAAATAAAAATCAAAACAGTAATCTAAATAAAAATTAGATATGAATTGTCTACTCCCATAATTTTGAATCCACAACAGTAACATGGCTACAAACTCATAACTTCTTTCCGAAAAATGTCTAAATATCCAAGAATTTGATATAATTCATTTTACATATGAATTGTTTTTGCTTCTATTGAAAAATAAGAAATTTCATACTGCTTGTAACAAATGTTAAATTGATAGAAAATTAATTGCAATCACAATATATATATATATATATATATATATATATATATATATATATATATATATATATATATATATATATATATATATATATATATATATATATGTATATATATATATACAAAATGCATCCAATCAAATAGCGTACTTAATATTATTTTACTTATCACTTTTCTTTTAATTTTTCCTTAATTGCCTAAATTATCAAAAATATTTTTTTGGCAACTAAATAATTTTACTACCAAGTTGAAATTGAGTACATAAAAGAATTAGTGATCGATGGACATCCCCAAATCATTAAACGTACTTTCACTAGTCTTTATCTTTTATAAACTGATAAACTTTTAACGAAGGGAATCACCTTATATTTTAGATGATTTCATATTAAAAAAATAATAGGAACTCAAGAACTCAAAACCAACTCAATAATGCTCTTGAACTTTCCTCTTAAACTCACTTTAGCTAAGAACACGCATCAAGACATTTGATCATGATATATAGGAACTATAAAAGGTAAATGGAGAAAATAGGGGCTAATATAGAGAAGTGAAATGTAGCTACAACTTAAACGAAGATGTACCAGATGACACAAGGAAAGATTGGCCCAGAACTACATGGCATACGACTGGTGCATTGCACTAAGGCCTGAACATTGGAATTAAGGCTTTGCTTACTATTGAAGTATCATGTGTGGCCCTGAACTGCTGCAGTTAAGACTTGGCACTATCATGGACAGCCGCTCAGACCATTTTCCAGCAACACAATGAATTTTAAACTATAAGTTAGGCCCCAACTTAATTTAAAACTGGGAAATTTCTCCGTTAACTCTTGTTGATTCTCAAACCCAACACTATTACATAAGAACTTTCATACAATATCATTGAATACCTAACTTTTACCAAAGGTTCACAACCCAAAAGAGTAAAAACCTCCGTTGTTAAAGAAATACCTACAAACCAAGAACTACAAATGAATCCTTTATATATAACGATTTCTTGACTAAATTGATATGTAAGGTTTAATAAATAACAATTCCAACACTGTGAGAATTCTTATATACCCTAAAAGAACAATGTTGTTGGCGAAAATCAACAAATCTTAAAGAACATTTGAATACCTAGCTTTTCTCCTCTTGGGACCTCGCTCAAATTTCTGTGTGTTTAGGAATGTGAAAATATGGTTTCGCGTATAATAAAGCCTTTAATTTTGTGAGGAAAAACGTGGATAATCTTAGCAGGAAAAGGAAAAGACCACACTAAACTTATAAAAATAAATGAGATGCCTTAAATAGAGAGGCTTCACTCAAATAGGCATAACCTTTTACTCTGTGCTCGAAATTAAGTAAACTTGGCGGCGTTGGAAAGAGCTATACAAGGCCTTAGATTTTATAGGTCATGGTCCTCCTAAATCTTTTTGTGCCAAAATATATGATCATTTGAAGTTGACCCAAAATGAAAAATTCTTGTTTTGACATGTGTTAAAAGAATCAAGTATAGTCAAATTGTTTAGGATTTGTGTGTATGAGGTTCCAAATGAATCTTAGGGGTCCTTTTTATGAATTGAGAGTTGGTTGATTTTCAGATGTCTGGTATGACTCGCCTTGAAAAGTGTTTCTCTTTTTGGTAAGGATTGAATTAGCGAGACCCTGGTCTCGTTTGTGAGAGGGTTAAGAGACATAACCCTCTATTTGGCGACCTTCGTATTAGCGAAAGTCATCTCGTGAAAGCGAAGAGTCTAGTTTTGTGGGGTTCGCTTAAGAAAACAATGGATCGCGATCTTGATGGTCGCAAAAGTGACTCTTGTTTCACAAAAGCGATTTCAAAAGGGTTTCGCCTAGCTACCATTTTGTAGTTTTACCTCATTTTCTCCATTTAATGTTTTGAAAAATCCTTGGAGGTAACTTGAAAGAGATGTTTTCGTGGTTAATCATTTGAGTAAGAATTTATAACCCTAAAGCATCAATTCTCTTTTATTTATTTTGGGTTTTAACATCAAAAATTGGGATTTTAATTGGCCAAGTGAAAAGTTTTTCAAAAACTTGAGTTCTTAAGTAATATGGTGATTGTGAACTCATTTTTATCTCCTTATTCGAAATGGTTTTCACGAATGAGTTTGAAATTCCTTCGGCAATATTTTCAAGTAAAGATATTTTGGTTTAAACCTTATTTTAAAAATTTAACTTTTGAGTTCATTTGACCCATTTTTCAAGTTTATGATATGGGTGTTGTTATTTATTGAATCTTATTGTGATTACTTGTTGAATTAGATTGTGTGAATTCATACATTATTCGAAAAGGAAAGATTCAAGTCTTGGAGTGACCTTTGATTTAATAGAGGGAAATGAGCTTCTAAACATGCAAAACTTGTAGAACAGTGTATTTTCTTTCATTATGTGCATTTGGGATTAATGAGAATGAGGTCAGTTCTATTACTCTATTTGATTGATCTTAATAAATAAAAGAGGGATTAAAAAAAAGGTAATGCGTTGATAATTGTATTTTTTATTTTCCTTGTTATTGACCTTAATTTGTCGTTTGATGAAGTTCTTTGATATCATTATGATGGACTTCAATATCTTGAGTTTATTGACTCTTCCTTATGGTGTGAAATTGCATTGATTTCTTTGCACCATGAGGAGACATGCTATATTGTGTCAATGGAAGATGATTCTTTCAAGTGATATTATATTAAGGATAAGGGAAATTGTTTCGGCTAGTGATATTGTGTCGATGTAAAATGGTTCCGGCAAGTTGTATTGTATAAAGTCGAAGTGAAATGATTTCAGTTACAGATATTGTGTTGATTGGAAATGACTCTAGTAAGTGACATTATATAAAGTTGAAGGAAAATTATTCCGACTAGTGTTATCGTGTCAATGGGAAATGGTTTCGTCAAGTGTTTGACTATTACAATTGATCTACTTGATACATATGATAAATCTACTCGATACTTTTGATTGATATTCTTGATACTTGTGATTCGCATAATTGAAACTTTTTTATTATTTAATTGTGACTATTGGGTTACGATGGTTAAACATTGTGAGTTGTACATTGTAAATTGTTAGGTTGGACTGATTTATATGTAAGTTGCAGTTCTGGTGATTCGGTTAGATTGAAAGGAGTACTTATATTCTAGATTAGTTTTACCTTTTTAGAGGGTATCTTGTTGAGTACCTTATGTTTTGGTACTTAATCCTCTCTTCAACACTTGTGAAAATCCGAACCCGGACTCATGTGATCATTCTTGTTCATCTTTCTACAAGGATTTCAAAGGATTGTGAGAGATAGCTTCTTATAAGCCACACGGGTCTTATTTCTTATTTTTTGATTTGTTCTATTTGATGAACAAAGATATTGAGACTTGTATTCATATTTCTATTTTGATTTCATATATTAGAGAATTGTACACGTGATAACAAGATATTGTTTGGACAGTGGGAGTATTTTCTTTGGGATATATGTTCTTACAATTTTTCCTATTGTGACCTATTTGTAAACACACTTCTCACAAAAACTTAGCGGTCTCTTACTATTCATCTGTAGAAACGGCTTGGCTCTAGATTTTTTGGTCATCCAACACTTTTCCTTATTTTATATTCGTAGTCCGACTTCTTACACAAGTTTTTGATACATTGGGAGTTATAGATATGATTTGTGCCTGTGTATCCCTTCAAAAACAATCTCGAAATACGAACTAGAATTTCATAAAGCATATAAAGTTTAAATATTTACATAGATACACTATATTTGAGTTGACATAAAATTAAATAGAGAATGAGGACTTTTGTGAACTTAAAGATTCAAATATCTTATAATATTATTCACTATGATTCTGTTAGATTAATGTAAACGTCAAATGTTTAATTGAAAAGTCAACCTTGGAAAAATGATTAAAATCTAGGACTAAGACCATAAATGGATTTCCTCAATATAAGAATTTACAAATATTAGTTTGCCCCCTCGAATAAAAAAATCTAATTATAAAACTCTAGGGCTTTAAATTCACAACAATAGCATGTACTAACCCATAACTTCTTTCCCTAAAATGGCTATCTCCATGGATCATGATAGTTTATCTTTATTTCTTTTATATATAAAAAGTTTTGACTTCTATACCAAAAAAAATAGGGGATTTCATAATGTATAACAAAAATATATCTAGTTAAGTAAAACCATATGTTACTTTTTTTGTCACTTTAATTTTTTTCCCCGTAAATGCCTAGTTAATCAACTTTTTTGGTAACTACAGAAATTTATTATTTGGTAGCAAATGATTAAAAGAAAAATATTTGTAGAAAATCATCATATTACAATTTTTGTACTAATCATTATTTTCTTTCTATAAAAGTTGATTTGACTCTTTGAGAAGAAATACTATATAAAGAGCATTTTCTTAAGTTGATAAAACAACAACAAATACAATATAATTTGAATGAAAAGACTGTCAAAATGAATACTTTGATATTTTCTGTTCTCCTAGTTATGTTGATAGCATCAACAGGTTTGCTTCTTCTATCTACAAACATTTTTTGTTATATTTAAAATTAATATAATAGTTTATTATATTTCACTAACTTATGAAGTGTTAAATGATTACTTAAAGTTTCATAAAACAATAAATCTATTTCAGTTATGGAAAATTGAATAATAATTAACTTATATTTTTTCTTTGATATTTTATTATGTTACCTTACTTAAGAAGATTTTGGAATAGATATGAAAAATACATATAATGAAATTCGAATTTCAGGTTTGTTGCAAGTAGATGGTTTGAACTGTTGCACCGACAATCACATTGGGCGTTGCATTCCACGCAGCGAATATGATACCAAATGTGATAATATTTGCAAGAAAAATTGTAAGGGAGGTCACTGCAAGGTCATCGGCAAAACACCTCCTAATCATTTTTGTCATTGTCTTTGTTAACAAATCTCTTCAAACTTATTCTATATATTTCATTGCTTTTACAAAAGAGATATTGTTATGTTGCAGTATGCATATATTAAAAATTCTATACAAAAATTCTAATTTTAGGTTGAAAAAAGTATTGTCTTTAATTTATTTATTTGGGTCATTTAATAATTATTTTTCACTTTGCCTCTTGCTTCATTTTCAATATTATGGTAATGAAGAGATAAATGATCTATCTTTTAATATATAATTCTCATATTATCCTAAAACCTAATTTACACTTTGATATTTTCATTTTAGATTGGGAATAATATTATCACGACAAATCAAATTAACATAAATAAAGTGATCCCCATCCTTAACAAAATACTTCGAAATTGAGAGACAAACAAATATTTTCTCAAATTTACTATATTTATCAAATACTTGACCTAAAATTTAATCAAGAATGAATACTTTTAAAATGAATAATTCTTAAATATGTAAAATGATATAACTATAGTTTCAAAAGATCAATTACTTTTGGATGAAATCTCTCAAAAGTTTTATAGGTCAAGTTAATTAATTTAAAATCCAAATGTTGATTTAAAATGTCAACTTTGACAAAGTGGTTAAAATGTTGGACTAATATGTCCATCAATGTATTCTCATCAAAGAAACAAATATCATAATTGTAATCTAAATAATAATTAGATATCAGTTGTTTACTCCCATAATTTTGAATCCACAACAGTACATGAATACAAACTCATAACTTCTTTTCGTAAAATTTCTAGATCTCCAAGAATGTAATAATTTGTCTTAATTCATTTTATATATGAAAAGTTTTGGCTTCTATTGAAAAATAAGAAATTTCATACTGCTTGTAACAAATATTAAAGTGATAGAAAGTTAACTTAAATCACAATACATACATACATACATACATACACACATATATATATAACAAACTGCATCCAATGAAGTAGTGTACTTAATACTATTCTGTTATCAGTACACTTTTAATTTTTCCTTAATTTCCTAAATTATCAAATATATTATTTGGCAACTAAATAATTTTACTACCAAGTTGAAATTCATTACATGAAAAAATTAGTGATCGATCGACATCCCCATATCATTAAACGTACTTTTCACTAATCTCACTCTCTCTCTCTCTCTCTCTCTCTCTCTCTCTCTCTCTCTCTCTCTCTATATATATATATATATATATATATATATATATATATATATATATATATATATATATATATATATATATATATATATATATATTAGCGAGACCCTGGTCGCCTTCGTAAGAGGGTTAAGAGACTTGAACCTCTATTTCCCAACTTTTGCATTAGCGAAAGTCATATGGTGAAAGCGAAGAGTCTAGTTTTTGTGGGGGTTCACTTAAGAAAACCATGGATCGTGATCTTGATGGTCGCATAAGTGAACTTATGTCACGACCCAAATGGACATGATAGCACTCTTCTTATCCCACCAAGACAAGGCAGCCTAAAACTCAATCATTTTAATAAAATGTGGAAATTAATAATAAACTCAAAAATACCCCCAAAATCTGGTTGTTACGTGTACAAGTCTCTAATATGTTATAAAAAATTTGAAAGAAAAATACAAATCTCCAATGACCTTGTTTCTAGAATAGAACAAAATCATAAATAAGGAGAAAGGATGTCTGCTGAGATGACAAGCAGCTACCTCACAAATCTCCAAGAAGACTCAAAAAATAAGAGAATGACAAGTACCACAAAATCCAGGCTCATAACCTACAAAAAAATTTTGTAGAAACAAGGGGTGAGTACCAAACCACACGGTATTCAGCAAGTAAACCTCTAAAATCAATCTAAGAGGATGAAATACGGATACTCATACAACCCCAACCGAACCTCCACAACTACAACTTGCATAAACCAGTCCAACCTAACAGTTCACCATTTACAAGCACATATCTCAACAACAACTAATAATAACATATTCTCAACAACAAGCTCAATATTCATAAATTACAACCTTCACTAAAAGGACACTCGCAATATCAGCAACACACAAGATCATGTTCATCAATAGAGATAACCAAATATCAAGTAATTTCCAACCACCAATAAAATACATATTCATAATGGATGAAGGATTTCATGGGATGCAATGCAATATGACACTATGAAATGATATGCCTCAAAATACCAAGTACTCTCTCAACTTTATATACATGATACTCCTCGGAAATACATCGAGAGTTCATGACCAATGGGGGACTCGCGAGGTTCATATACCGACACGGATGATCACCACGTGTCTATGCGGACGATCACAATGCACTATCATAAATCAAACAAATTTCGCACGGAAGATCTCCACGTGCCCAAATTATAATCATAACTTCTCCATCGCATAGACGATCTCCACGTGCCCAAATCATCATAAATCGATCTCAACACAGGCGATCTCCACGTGTTAGATCTTTACTAATACCCAATCTCATACCAATGCATGTACACAATGTGATATCAAATAAGGAAATGATGCAACATCTCAATAAATCAAATTTCGTTATAACATATAATCACCTCAATTATCACAATTATACGGGTTAAGTAAAGAACTAAATCACACATAATAAATCAAGTAAATAATATATCAGCTAATGCCCATATGCTTTGGCATTCTCGGATTACAATTCACATTCTATAGTAATAAAATTTGCCTTTATAACACAGGTACTCGTATCATTTTCAACCCATCACACACAAACAATTAATCACATTATCTTTTACTATCCCTTTCCATCATTAGAATTTATTAAGGTGGAAAAGTCAACCCTTTACCAAGCCCCATTACTCCCAAACACATACCACAAGGAAATACACGAATTTCATATGCTTAACAAAGTTTAGAAATCTACTTGCCTCAAATAGTCTAACAAACACTCCGGGACTTGAGTCTTCTCCTTTCATTGAAGTTCCAATTAAATACAATCTATTCAAATAAATGTTCATAATAAGATTTCAAATTTCCCAAAAACATACATCGAATATATAATCATGCTATCCTAATCTTTATACTAACTAATATGTCAACTCTTCGAGGTTATTCTCCAAATTCCCAACCTAGGATTAATTACAATCTCCAAATAACATAAATTTAATTGTCTATCTTAATATATGAAAACTTAAATTATAATGTGATAACTATAAAAAGAATTTCAAATCAAGGTCAAGTTACGTAAACATATTAAATCTAAATCACAGAAACCCTTAAATTAATCCATCAAAATTATACGCATGACTTGCTGGATTTATCTTATAATATAACATTTTCCCTATTGATATTGCAATCATCACGCCACCCAAATACATAAAAATTGAGCCTAATAAATTTGACTCCTCATGCTTCACAGAAACCCACATATAATACTTAATACGTACTATTAATTTTCTTTTTCTTTATTTTTTTTCTAAATTTCAAAACCACTCTTCCTATTTTCTCTTTCAACTCCAACATAAAAATAATAATTATATGGCTGCACATTAATTAGAACGATATACTTTGTTACCTCAAAAGTCTGAGATATTTCCTAGTTGATGTGCTCGTGTAGAGAGAGGTTGCCGACTGTGTGGTAGTTGTAATGTTCTTCGGCGGTTTTCTTTTTCCAAAATAAATAGGTCTAAAGTGACATAGGGTATTAACTTAAATAAATTATATATCGACTCAATCCATTAACCATCAATTAAATTAATTATTTTAAATTACCCCTTAATTAAGAAAAAATTAGTTAAACAAATAAACCAAAATTTCCATTTAAATTTACGGAAAGGATCTTTTATGGGGAAAAAAGGCGTTCTCAAAATTACTTAACAGGTCATTACACCTTAGTTTCACAAAAGCGATTTCAAAAAGGTTTCGGCCTACCATTTTGCGGTTTTACCTCATTTTTCCCATTTAAAGTTTTGAAAAATCCTTGGAGGCAATTTGAAAGAGATGTTTTCGTGGTGAATCATTTGAGTAAGTCTTTAAAACCCTAAAACTGCAATTCTAGTTTATAAATTGTGGGTATTAACATCAAAAATTGGGATTTTGATTGGCCACGTGAATTTTTTTTCAAAAACTTGAGTTCTTAAGTAAAATGGTGATTGTGAACTCATTTTTATCTCCATTTTAGAAATGGTTTTCACATATGAGTTTGAAATGCCTTGGGCAATATTTTCAAGTAAAGATATTTTGGTTTAAACCTCATTTTAAAAATTTGACTTTTGAGTTCATCTGACCAAATTTTCAAGTTTATTATACGGGTGTTGTTATTTCTTGAATCTTATTGTGATTACTTGTTGAATTAGATTGTGTGGCTTTATACATTATTTGAAAAGGAAAGATTCAAGTCTTGGAGTGACCTTTGATTGAATAGAGGGATGTGAGCTTTTAAACTTGTAAATCTTGTAGAATCGTGTATTTTCTTTCATTATCTGTATTTGGGATTAATGAGAATGAGGTTATCAGTTCGATTACTCTACTTGATTGATCTTAACAAATAAAATAGGGATTAAACAAAAAAGGAAATGTGTTGATAATTTTGTTCTTTATTTTCCTTGTAGTTGACCCTAATTAATCGATTGATGAAGTTCTTTGATGGGATTATTATGGACTTCAATTTCTTGAGTTTATTGTCTCTTCCTTATGGTGTTAAATTGCATTGATTTCTTTGTACAGTGAAGAGACATGCTATATTGTGCCAATGGAAAAAGATTCTTTAAAGTGATATTTATTAAGCGTAAAGAAAATTGACCGAGACTTCTCTAAGATACGATTCGATGGTATATCCCTCTTCTATTTTTCTTAGACTGAGACCAACAACAGCCAGTATCCTAGCGGGATGTGGCAACGGTTCGTTTCATGGGAATACCTACATCGCAGCGGGGAGCTGGTACTCTCTTGCTCCAATGGATAGAAGAACTTCCTATGTTATATTATTCAATTCTTGACGACAAATTTATTTGATAGTTCATATATTTAGGATAGGACCACATACCCTAATTGAGATCCGGAGGGAGGCGGGATCTACTCTAAAGTAGAGTAGATGTACTTGCCTTTTTCTTAGAGTGGATTGAGGAAGAAGTGGAACTCAGATGAGAACGTAGTCTTGCTGCATCTCCTGAAGGAGAAGAGGCTAACCTATCCAAAAAAAAAAAGGCCAGATCGTAAGGATGACGTCAAGTCATCATGCCCCTTATTCCCTGGGCGACACACAAAAACTCTTAGCAAACTCAATTGATCCATTTTCAGATACTATTGATTTAGCAAATGAAATGGTAACACTGAGTGTTTTGGCTAGTGATATTGTGTCAATGTAAAATGGTTCCGGCAAATTGTATTATATAAATTCAAAGTGAAATGATTCCAGTTAAAGATATTGTGCCGATGGGAAAAGATTCTAACAAGTGACATTATATAATGTCGAAGGAAAATGATTTCGACTAGTGTTATCTGTCAATGGGAAATGGTTTCGTCAAGTGTTTTACTAGTGAGATTGATCTACTTGATACTTTTGATTGATATTCTTGGTTCTTGTGATTGGCATAAAGGAAATTTGTTGATTATTTAATTGTGACTATTGGGTTACGATGGTTAAACATTGTGAGTTGTACATTGTAAATTGTTAGGTTGGACTGATTTATATGTAAGTTGCAGTTCTGGTGATTCGGTTAGATTGAAAGGAGTACTTATATTATAGATTAGT
The DNA here is from genome assembly GCA_016801875.1 of Solanum sitiens. Lineage (NCBI taxonomy): Eukaryota > Viridiplantae > Streptophyta > Magnoliopsida > Solanales > Solanaceae > Solanum > Solanum sitiens. The sequence goes on from JABWTJ010000304.1 coordinate 1,032,150, forward strand.
TTTACCTTTTTAGAGGGTGTCTTGTTGAGTACCTTGTGTTTTGGTACTTAATCCTCTCTTCAACACTTGTGAAAATCCGAACCCGGACTCATGTGATCATTCTTGTTTATCTTTCTACAAGGATTTCAAAGGATTGTGAGAGATAGCTTCTTATAAGCCACACGGGTCTTGTTTCTTATTTTTTTATTTGTTCTATTTTAGGAACAAAGATATTGAGACTTGTATTCATATTTCTATTTTGATTTCATATATTAGAGAATTGTACACGTGATAACAAGATATTATTTGGACAGAGGGAGTATTTTCTTTGGGATATATGTTCTTACAATTTTTCCTGTTGTGACCTGCTTGTCAACACACTACTCACAAAAACTTAGCGGTCTCTTATTATTCATCTTTAGAAAAGGCTTGGCTCTAGATTTTCTGGTCTTCTAACAATATTCCTTCTTTTATGTTCGGATTCGGACTTCTTACACAAATTTTTGATACATTGGAAGTGATAGATAAGATGTAAGCCTGGTATCCCTTCAAAAAAATCTCGAAATACAAACTAGAGTGTCGTAAAGTATATAAAGTTTAAATATTTACTTAGATACACTATTTTTGACTTGACAAAAAATAAAATAAAGAATGAGGACTTTTTTGAACTTAAAAATTTAAATATCTCAAAATATTATTCACTATGGTTCGGTTAGATTTATGTAAACGTCAAATGTTTATTTGAAAAGTCAACCTTGGTAAAATGATTAAAGTCTAGGACTAAGACCATAAATGCATTTCCTCAATATAAAAATTTACAAAAATTAGTTTGCCCCCTCGAATATCAAAATCTAATGAAAAAACTATAGGGCTTTAAATCCTCAACAATAGCTTGTAATAACCCATAACTTCTTTCCCTAAAATGTCTATATCTCCATGGATCATGATAGTTTATCTTTATTCCTTTTATATATGAATTTTTTTGACTTCTATACAAAAAAAATAGGGGATTTCATAATCTATATTAAATATATATCTAATTAAGTAGAATCATATATTACTTTTTTTGTCACTTTATTTGTTTCCCCATAAATGTCTAGTTAATCAATTTTTTTGGGTAACTAAAGGAACTTATTATTTTGTAGCAATTGATTAAAAGAAAAATATTTGAAGAAAATCCTCATATTACCATTTTTGTACCGATCATTATATTTTTTTATAAAAGTTGATTTGACTCTTAAAGAAGAAATACTATATAAAGAGAATCTTCTTTAAGTTGATAAACAACAACAAATACAATATAATTTGAAAGAAAAGATGGGCAAAACGAATAATTTGATATTTTATGTTCTCCTAGTTATGTTGATAGCATCAACAGGTTTGCTGCTTCTATCTACAAACATTTTTTGTTACATTTAAAATTAGTATAATAGCTTATTATATTTCACTAACTTATGAAGTGGGCAAATGATCACTTAAAGTTTCTAAAATAATAAATCTATTTCAGTTCTAGAAAAGTGAATAATAATTGCCTTATATTTTTCCTTTCATATTTTATTATGTTACCTTACTTTAGTAGATTTTGGAATAGATATAAAAAATACATATAATGAAATTCGAATTTCAGTTTTGTTGCAAGTAGATGGTTTGAACTGCTGCACTAACAATCACATTGGACGTTGCATTCCAGGCAGCGAAGATGATACCAAATGTGATAATATTTGCAAGCAAAATTGTAAGGGAGGTCACTGCAAAGTCATCGGCAAAACACCTCCTAATCATTTTTGTCATTGTCTTTGTTAACAAATCTTTTCAAACTTATTCTATATACTTCGTTGCTTTTACAAAAGAGATATTGTTATGTTTCAGTATGCATATATTAAAAATAATATAGTAAAATTCTAATTTTATATTGAAGAAAGTATTATCTTTAATTTATTTATTTGGGTCATTCAATAATTATTTTTCTCTTTACCTCTTGCTTCATTTTAAATATTATGATGATGAAGAGATAAATGATCTATCTTGTAATATATTATTATCATATTAACCTAAAACCTAATTTAAAGTTTTATATTATCATTTTAGATCGGGAATAATATTATCATGACAAATCAAATTAAGATAAATAAAGTGATCCCCATTCTTAATAAAATACTTCAAAATTGAGAGACAAACAAATATTTTCTCAAATTTACTATGTTTATCATATACTTGACCTAAAGTGTAATAAGAATGAATACTTTTAAAAAGATAAATCTTAAATATCTAAAATGATATAAATATAGTTTCAAAAGATCAATTACTTTTGGATGAAAACTCTCCAAAGTTTTATAGGTCAAGTTAATTAATTTAAAATCCAAATGTTTATTTAAAAAGTCAACTTTAGCGAAGTGGTTAAAATGTTGGACTAATATGTCCATCAATGTATTCTCATCAAAGAAAAAAAAATCAGAACAGTAGTCTAAATAAAAATTAGATATCAATCGTTTACTCCCATAATTTTTAATCCACAACAGTAACATGGATACAAACTCATAAGTTCTTTTCGTAAAATGTCTAAATATCCAAGAAAGTGATTATTTGTCATAATTCATTTTATTTATGAAACGTTTTGGCTTCTATTGAAAAATAGGAAATTTCATATTACTTGTAACAAATATTAAAGTGATAGAAAGTTAATTGCACTCATAATGTGTATATAAATGCATCCAATTAAGTAGCGTACTTAATACTATTTTACTTATCACTTTACTTTTAGTTTATCCTTAATTGGCTAAATTATCAAAAATATTTTTTTGGCAACTAAATATTATTACTACCATGTTGAAATTGAATGTATAAAAAAATTAGTGTTCGATGGACATCCCCAAATCATTAAACGTACTTATCACTAGTATTTAGCTATTATAAACTAATAAACTTTTAATGAACGGATACACCTTATATCTTAGATGATGTCATATTAAAGGGAGAATAATGTGAATAGTCATATACAATATAACACAAAGATACAAATCCAAAACAAACAATATATGAGATGAATTTTGATTATGATAAATATGATATTAGAGTCCGACTCTTGAGTACAATATACGATGGTAGGATTGTCTTAGTGAGGACGCTAAGATCATCGGATGGGGTGTTCATGATAAAGGTCAAGATGACGAAAGTGGACCAAAGAGAACGACTGACATTTTAATTACCCTTAAGGTCATTTTTCGAAATTTTCATAAAATTCTAATCATATCCTCCTTTAATATTTTCCTTGAATCATTTTTAATTAGTTCATGAAGTTGGTTTTTCAAATTGATTGAAAAGTTTTAGTTTTTGGTAGTTTTCAGTTTTGGGATGTTCAAAGTTAATAAAAGTTAGTTTTTGTAAGAACCGAAGTTTGAATTCTCAATTAGAAATTCCATTTGATTCATCAACTCCGAAATGTGGAATTTGTTCTATGATTGTTGTTGTCTTCTACCTTGGAGTTGTTTCATGGATTTGAGGCCTTTAGGTTAAAGTTATAGTGAATTTTGACATTGAATTTACTTTCGTCAACATTCAAAGTTCAGACACACGAATAATAGTTTCAACAATTTCATTTGATTTGGGGGATGAATTTAGGCTTAGGTGCAGTGTTGGTTGAATATTTATAGAACCTGAGGGTAGTTTGGTATTTTTTTAAACTTTAAGTTTGTTACGAGTTTCATGAATTTCGTGTCAAGGAGACCTTGTTGATTTGTATTGTGATGACAAAGAAAGTCATTTTTAAAAACTTCCAGAAAATTTCCATTTTACCCTTCTCATTACTAACCCCAAGTCATTTCTGATTGGATTTAAATTTTTTTTTTGAACTTTGAGTTAAAAGTTGTGAATTATGAATGTTTTGAATTCAATGTCTTGCATTAGTATAAAATATTTGCACAAATTATCGGTAATAAGCTTGCAAGTCCCACAAAACTTTTGATCTGCGAAATTAATGTAGGCTGGGTCCAACCCCTCACTAACTCAATCTTGCATGGATCTACCTAAGTATCCTTCTTTGACACCACGTGTCCAAAAAATGCCAATGAATCAAGCAAAAACTCACACTTTGTGAACTTGGCGTAGAGCTTCTCTCAAATGTCGATCCTGATCTGCCATAGTCTTGGAGTCCACCAAGGTGTCGTCAATGAACACTATTAAAAAGGAATCAGGATAAGGTTGAAACACCCCATTCATCAACTCCATGAACACTGCACAGGAATTAGTCAAACTGAAAGACATCCCAAGAAACTGATAGTTCCCACATCGAGTCCTAAAAGTTTCCTTAGGGATATTAGATGCCCTAATCTTCAATTGATGATAACCAGACCTCAACTCAAACTTAGAAAATAGAGATACACTCTCTTATATAACAAATCATTGATACGAGAAAGAGGGTACTTGTTCTTTATTGTAAATTTGTTCAACTATCAATAATTATTACACATCCTCATGGATCCAGTCCTTCTTCCTCAAAAACAACGCAGGAGCAACCCAATGAGAAACACTAGGGTGAATAAACCCCTTACTCAAAAAATACAGCAAGTGATCCTTTAATTATTTTAACTGAGTTGGAGCCATATGATATGAATCAATATAGATGGTATTGGTGCCCGAATCCAAGTCAATGCAAATTCAATATCCTTATCCGGAGGAAATCTTAGAAGATCAGTATGAAACACATCCGAAAACTCTAGAACTACGGGTATAAAATCAATGGGAGTTAGCTCAACACTATTATCCCGAATGAAAGATAAATAGGACATACACCCTTTATCAACCAATCTTTTAGTACAAATATAGAAGATAACTTTGATATGGTAATAACCACTAGCACTTTCCCTGTAATGACCCAAGAGTACCCCCTAGGCATCAAACGGCATACTAGACCTCTCGGAGGTCTTGTACAATCCTCTTAGATTTCATTTATCAAATAGTTATAAAAAGTAGTGCTGAATTAAAAAATTTCACAACAATAAGAAAAACTCTTTCATACAACGCAAAAAGAAACTAATTAAATCTCATCATCACAATCCATATTACACACATCTCATTATCATAGGATCACGACCCTTACATAGAAAACAAACTCATGTCTAATAAAAAGTCTTTAGTATAAAGAAACTAAACATAACATCGATATCCTCGAACATATGAGGACGTACCAAGAGACTTGAGAGAAAAATCTACTTCCCAAGCTTTAACTTTAAGATCCTCACTTCCTTCAACCTATACTTGTACAAATAGAGAAGAATATGGATTTAGGACAATTAATGCATTAAGTATGACAATATGCAAAAACATGCTTTAAAATGACATTTTAGTTGAAACATGCTTTTCATACTACTTTTGTAAAACTTCATGAATCATGCATAGAAGAAATCACAAAAATTAATCATCAACGTACAATGTAATACTTGTATAATTCTTAACATATAACCATATTCATTAAGTAAACCATTAATCATTTGGACCCTTTATCCAAAGTTATCCTAAGACCCACTTAGGTAATACATGAAGAGATCGTCCATACAACCTCTTCAATACACACCTAAGTAATCCTTGAGACTACCAAAGATAAGGATACTTCCTTTTTCATCACAACTCAACAAGTCAACATTCATTACTCGAGGAAACATTCATGCATTTAAGAACTTAATATAAAGACCAACCCCTAAGATAACTCCAAGTTATACTAGTGCAATGTGAAAGTAGCATCCCATTCTAATACTCCCACTTAGTGCTCCTTAGGGATCATCCAAGACTAGGCACATCACATTCAATCATTTATGTAGCCTTCATTAACATTAGATATAGGACAACCATGCTTCATTAACATTAGAAATAATGTCAAGTTATTTCATTAACATCATATAGTAACCTATTCATTCATTAAGAATACATGGAAAAACCAAGACTCCCTCAAAATTTCTACTTGTGCAATGCATAGATGGTGTCTCATTCCACCACTTACCCTAAGTAGTACACCCTTAGGAAGACCTAGTTCCTTACATTCATTCTTGGGGGCTAGCTTTAACCAACATATACCATGAGATCTTTACATGGAATCTCGGTATTAACCCCTATCGGATGATGGATACCCACTGGCCTAAGGTAGGGTCATTCTTTTAGTCTTTACATGGAACACCAATAGCTAGTCCTGTGCAGGCTCATAGTTAAGGTATAAGGGCATTTCTACATCTCAACTAACGAAGAGTACCCATATTAAGAGGTACACTTTGTCAAATCCAGTCGGTGCTAAGCATAAATCTCACAGAGTTTTAGACATTCATTAGCTATAACTTAAAAGATTTCTACTAAGTACTACATCTCAACTCACGAAGAGTACTCATCTTTAGAGGTTACTTTTGGATGCGACATCTCAACTGACGAAGAGTATCCATCCCCCAACCTATCATTCATTCATTGAAAAGCTCTTAGAAATAGTGAGGTTGCTACTAGACACTACATCTCAACTCACGAATAGTGTCCACCCTAAAATCCCCCATTTTCATTCATTAGGGTTCTAGAGAAGACCTTTTAATAGACTCTCATTCATTATATTTTAATTAGATTCATTCATTTATTGTGTGTGTATATGTGAAAAAACCTTTCACATAGCTACTATTATACAAAACATTGTCTTCTAAACATGATCATACTACATTTATCATAATCCATACACAACCCTACTTCATATTCACATCATACTTCAAGTGGTCATATTATCTTCAACACACACATTCGTAACTTCACAAGACATCTCTATGCATATACATCATAACATCACATTACTTCACATTCAATGACTTCAAGACCAAAATAAAAATTCACATACATCTTAATATGCATTAATTAAGCACGACCACCATAAGTGGACCATACCACACAAGATCAATTCAAGAAGACTAGAACAATTTAGGTCAACTTACCCTTCATCAATTCCTTGATAACGTTTTCTCAATATTCCAACAATTCCTCATAATTTGGCATAATTGGAAGTAGATAACCAAAATATAACATAGTATAAACACAATTCTAACAATATCCAATCAAACTCATCAAACCCACTTCATAAGCCAAAATTAGAGAATTAGGATTATCATGGGTTGATGGACTTTTTTTATCATAAATTCATCAATTAACATTGAAAACATCATAATTCATCCATTAAAACCTTTTGCTGCAAGAACTCATGCTTATAATTTGAAATAAGAGATTTTAGGATTTTGAAATCTTTTGAAAAGTCTTTGGATTGGCTCCTTGAAAGAGAGAAGAATCAATGATGAATTATCATACCTTATTAGTAGAAAACCCACGAAATTTGATTAGAAACAACTAAAAATCTTAATCCGAGCTTCAACTTTGGTTCAAGCTCTTATGGAGTCTTGAAAAAACTTTTTTTTTGGGAGAGGGCTTTTGATTTTGAAAAGTGAAATTTAAATTTAGGTCTAGGTGTTTAAAAAAACTTATAATACATTAAAAACCTAAAATAAGCATCTATGACTTAATTAGTACGTGGGGTAAATCTACCAATTCACCCCTAGGTTGGCCGAAACCCCACAAAAAGTTACCGGTGCCTAACGACGGCTCCCATCGGTAGTGCATCATCTGGACGATGGACCGTCCTGCGGGTTCATTGTTTGGATCAGAGACTCCCCAAAATGGGGGCTAATATCCTGCAACTAAGTGTGGAGACACTCCCCTTGTTGACGGGTCTTCAACTGATCAAAGGGGCGTCGTTTGGGGTCGTGGTTTGGGATGTTTTTGCAGCTTTATGGCAAACGTTTGAGTCCTCTTCAAGGACCCTTAGGGTGGACCTTGGGGAGTCGTACCCGAATGTTTAAACCCTAAACATGAACATCTAGATTCTAGGGTCCCCTCCTATCATTTCGGACTCCAAACTACACATCAAAACACATAAAACATGCAAAGGCACACCAACACACACAAGACTAGTTTCCGAACGTCTTGGTAGTTTCTTGATGTTTGACTTCTAAACTGTTTAAAACCAACTTCTAAAGTTATTCTTCATTAATTTAAAATATTATTATTTAATAAAACACACGCGAAACTCTAGCTTGTCCTGTTTAATTTTGAGGGTTGTTACAGTCTCCCCTACTTGGAAAAACATTCGTCCTCCAATAACACTAAAATATCTTCAAGGACTAAAAGACTCAACTAGAAGCTCAGAACACAGATCATCATGGATTCAACATTCATAGTCAGTGCACCAAACTTACAAGGAATATCAACTTCACATCATTATGCACTTTTGCGTAACACAAGCAATTTGGAACTATTTCCAAATTTCATAGCGCACACATACTTCATCATTTTCATTGCAATTAAGAGGAAATACCTTCTCTTTTAGACATGCTCATCATTTCATTATAATTCTCAACATGCAATAACTTTCATATCACACATACGCCTAATTAACATGACTATTCATAAGGAAGTTAAGAAAATATCATTAGATGCGCATTGACATGGGAAATATAGATTAACTACCAATCTTCCCATGTAACTACAATATCATCAATAACATGCAAAACATTATATCATAAAATGATACTCATCACATAAGGATACATGAAAATCATACTCATATGCAAGCCTCCAAAGAATACCAAAACTACTAAGAATTTTGATCTCAAGCTTGAGTAAGAATAAAAGGAAAATATAAGGATATCAACCACCTTACTACTCAACTCATTCTCCCCCACTTGGGGTAAACCCATCTAAGAAGAATGCAAGACAATCATAGGGAACTATGACTCACCAGGGCCTTTATTCCAGGTTAGCTCCTTTATTAGTTTGTAGCATATAGAAACAGTTCTTCCTCAGAGTATTAAGATCCAGACTATCATGAGGATCTTGGTTGGCCTCCTACCATTCTTCCTTGAGGTTTGGGCAATCTCTCATCTTATGCACCTTATTTCCATATCCAAAACACACATCCGTACCGACAACACACTAACCCAAATATTGCTTCCCACATGTAGTACATCTAGTCCTCTTAAAAGTAGATCCACCTCAACTTCTTTCTTGAGAATTTTGGTTCGACACCCTATCCTTGCTTACCATGGGGGAATCTTGGTCATAAAACCCCTTCTTAGATTTAGGTTGACTTGGTTCATTTGGCCTAGCCCCCTTCCCATCTCTATTCATCTTTCTAAGTTAGGTATCCTCAATTTGTTGGGCATACACCATGATTCTAGATATATCCATATCATATAACAATTCAGTAATTAGAAATAGAAATTAAAAAACAATAGGGACTTAAGAACTCAAAACCAACTCAATAATACTCTTGAACTTTTCTCTTAAACTCACTTTAGCTAAGAACACGCATCAAGACATCTTATTATGATATGTAGATATTCTCAAAGGTAAATGGAGCAAATAGGGGCTAATATAGGGAAAGGAAATGTAGCTAAAACTTAAAGGAACATGTACCAGATGAAACAAGGAAAGATTGGCCCAGAACTCATTGACGTACGATTGGCGCATTGCACCAAATCCTGAACATTGGAATTTAAGCCTTGGAGTACTATTGACGTAGCACGTGTGGCCCTGAACTACTGCAGTTAAGACTTGGCACTATCATGGAAAGATGCCCCAGGTCATTCCCCAACAACCCAATGAATTTTCAACTTTAATTTAGGGCCCCCACATAGTTTAAAACTGGGGGGAAATTTCTCCTTAACACTTGTTGAATCTCAAAAACAACACTATTACATGAGAATTTCATACAATCTCTTTGAAAGCATAAAGTTTACGAAAGGTTCACAACCCAAAAGAATCAAAACCTCCAATTTTAAAGAATTGACCTACAAACCAAGAACTACAAATAAGTCCTTTAGATATAACAATTTCTTGACTAAATTGGCATGTAGGGCTTGATAAAGAACAATTCCAACATTGTGAGAAGCCTTACATACCCTAAAAGAACAATGATGTTGGTGAAAATAAACAAATATTGAAGAACATTTGAACACTTAGCTTTTCTCCTGTTGGAACGTCGCTCAAATTTCTGTGTGTTTAGGAACACTACAAAAAAAAATTCAATTACCAAAAAAAAAAATCATTGATAAATTGATCAAATCGGTTGGAAAATTGAGTTACCAACCAAATGCTAAATTATATTAATCTATTGCTAAAAATCTCGTCGGTAAATATTACCAACCGATTTTAGTTTGTTGGTAAACTTACCAACCAAAAATCAGTTGGTAAACACCCAAAGATTTTGTTAAAAAATTTTGAAACATGACTTTAAAATTTCCGTTGGTAAATTTACCAACTAGTTTTTGGTTAGTATATCGTTAGTACCTTTACTAACGAATTGAAAAGGAGTTGTTAAATTTTTTTCTTCATTTTTAGATTCATATATCGGTAATTTGTTGGTAATTTTAGTAACAAAAAATTAGTGTTGGTAATTTACCAATAAATTTGAAATACTTTTTTTAATTATTTTTTGATTTTCTATCCGGTGTTCGGTACCCACATTAGAGCCCAACTAAATCTGGATTCACGCGGAAAAGTCCCACATTGGGTGGTAAAGCACTCCCTAACAAAGATGATTATGTACCTAACGGGAATCAAAATTGAGACCTCTTCGTTTAGGATGCAGTCTGCAGGAGTACTTACCACTACACCATAACCCTTGTTAGTAATAAATTTTAAATACGTTAGTATGATTATTTATTTTTCTAATATGATTGTTAGTTTATTGGTAATAGTTCAATGTTAGGTTAGTAATTGATTGCCAATATGTTCAAAATATTATTAACTGAATGAGTATTCAATAGTAAAATATTTATTAATTTATTGAATCTCAAAATCTACGAACACGAATATAAATCCAAAAAGTATTATTCAATTTTATAAATCAGATTTGGTTGAAACAATGCAAAATCTATGATAACAAGTTAATATGTCTCAATATGACAAATATCATTATATCATAAAATTTAATTTGAGCACGTTTACAAAAAATATTGACCAAATCTAAATTTTGGCAAAAACTTAAAAGCTAAAACGCCTAACAACAAAAACTGAAAATGGAAGCCTCAAAACTTGAAACAGCCATCTTAGTAGATATAAAAATGACATTTGGAAGCTAATTGCGCTGACAGAATTTTCATCAGAGCACATTTACAAAAAATACTAAACAAAAATTAAAATTTTGCCAAAAGTTAAAGGTTAAATCTCTTAGCAGTACAAACTACAAACTAAATATGAAACACTCAAAATCCAAACCAATAATCCTATGAAGTGAAAAATGACCTTCCAGAGCTAACATCGCTAACATAATTCAAATTTGAGCATGTTTTCCAAAAATAATGACCTAATTCAAATTTTAGCCAAAAGTTAAAAGTTAAAACTCTTAACGACGCAAATAAAAGTCTCAAAACTCGAACCAACCATCCTATTAGATCAAAACTTAACTTATATGGCTAACTGCAGTGACACAATTTAAATTCGATCACAATTACGAAATATTGACTAAAGTGAAATTTTGGACAAAACATAAAAGATATAATGCCTAACGTCATAAACTAAAAACGGAAGTCTCAATACCCAAACCCTCTATCTTATTACATCAAAAATGATTTTTCCCATTTGACTGCACTGAGGAAATTCTTATTTGGGCACGTTATAAAATATATTGACAAAAATTAAATTTTTGCCAAAATTTTATATGTTAAACACCTAATGACACACAGTAAAAATTAAAGCCTCAATAACCAAACCAACCATCCTACTAGATAAAAAATGACCTTTGGAGTTAATTACGCTGACAGAATTCTCATCTGAACGCGTTTACAAAAATATTGACCAAAGTCAAACATTGGCCTAAACATAAAATTTAAAACACATAACGGCACAAACAAAAAATGAAAGCCTCAAACATGAACCAACCTTCCCGTTAGATAAAAAATTACCTTTCGAAGCTAATGACACTGACGGAGTTCTAATCTGAGCACGTTTAACAAAACTATTGAACAAAGTCAAGTTTTGGTTAAATTCAAAAGTTAAAACGCCTAATGACACAAACTAAACATGAAAGATTTAACAATAGACACTGATTTGCCAAAAAAATTAACTTTAATTGGTAAATTTACTAACAATTAAAATATAAGTTTGTAATTAATAATTTACTAATAAATTTTATCAGCGTTGGTAATAGTTACTATTCAACTAAACATTCATATGTAATGATCGGTTGGTATATGACCAACTATTTTAATGATGTCAGTAATTTACTAACTACAATCTTTATTCGTCGGTAAAATTTCCAACTAATTTGATATTGGTTGGAAAGTTTACCTAACAAATTACATTTTTGTTACTAATTTACCAATAAATTTATATTTGGTTGGTAAATTAGCAACACAATCTTGTCGTTGGTAAATGTTTGGTTAGTAATTCATTGGCAATATGTTGGTAAATTAAATAAACAATTTTTTTGTCATATTTATCAACTGATATATACTTCGTTGATAATATTACCAACAAAATGTGTGCGTTAGTAATATTTCTATTGGTAATCCATTGATAGAATGTTGCTAAATTTGGCGTCATTTTTTCCCGTCGTGTTTACCAACTAAAATACTTAGTTAGTAAGATTTATGTTGGTAATCTGTTAGAATTTCTTTGTTAAGTTTTAAAATATTATTCAGTTAGAAATATGTTGGTAATTTGTTAGTAGAACACTAACCAACTTAAGTTGTTAGTAAATTTTGTTGGCGATTTGAGGATTTTTTGTAGTGGAATGGGAAAAGATGGTTTAGCATATAATCAAGACCTTAATTTTGTGAGGAAAAACATGGCTAGACTTAGTAGGAAAAGGAAAAGACCACACCACCCTTCTAAAAATAAATGAGATGCCTTAAATAGAGAGGCTTCACTAAAATAGGCATAACGTCTTACTCTGTGCTCGAAAACAAGTAAACTTTGCGCTGTTGGAAGAGGTCTAAAAGGCCTTAGATTTGAGAGGTCATGGTCCTCATAAATCTTTTTGTGCCAAAATATATGATCATTTTAAGTTGACCCAAAATGAAAAACAATTGATAGGTAACTTGTACGAACCTCTCTTTAGATCTTTTTGAATTACCAGGTGTTACATCTAGTGCACCTTTAACACCTAGAAAGTTAGAATCACTCGATTCAAGATTTTTCACAAATGGAGATTGGTTTGAGTCTTAACTTAAAAAAAATTTGGGATTACCAAAAATAACACAACCTAACATGATACATATATTTAAGGACCTGATGATGATGTATCCTCAAGATACAAATCCAAAACAAACAATACGTGATATGTGCTTTGGATTATTATAAATATGGTATGAGAGTTAGACGCTTGTAATATGATCAATGACAGTAGGATTATCTCAGTGAGTACACTAAGATCCTATGATGGGGTGCTCATCATAAAGATCAGGATGATGAGGTGGACCAAAGAGATGTTGGGTTTTAAAAGGTGTGAATGGAAAATAAAGAGTTACGACTTTTATGAAAGATTGTGACTTTTATGAAAAAATATGACTTTTATGAAAAGTTGTGACTTTTATCAAAGGTGACAACCTTTTCGAAAGATTGTGACCTTTCCAGTAAGGCATAATAAGAACCTTTTCTTACTACCCTTTGTTTTCTATAAATTGAGGGATTTCCTCTCATTTGTAAAATAAAATTTTTGGACTTCTTTTTCTACTACTAAATCTAGTATTCTAAGTGTACTTTACATCCATTGTGTGGCTCGCTGACATCAGTGTTTTGGGTATCAATACATAGGTGATTGAGATCACTCTATTTTGGGAGGACATATTCCAAATCAAACATCGGATACTAGAGGAGAAATTTTTCCTTAAGGGGAAACTGTGCATTCAGTTGGCTTGGTCTTCTTTCTATTTTTCCAAATTCTGGTATGTGTTATAGATTTTAGATTTGTGACTAATTTTTGTTCTTCTATTATTCTGTTGTTCACTGGTTCAATAAACTTTGGTAACTTCGTGTTTCTGCAAAGTTTGTTGGAATCAGTAAGATTCTAATCTGTTTATGATTCTAGTTACGCTAATATATATAATTTTTTAGTTGTGAAAATGTTCTTAAACTTTGTTGTCTTACAACATTCTTCAAAGTTTTATTCTAAGTATGTTAGAATAAAAGATGAACAAGAATTTTAAGAAAACTATTATATTAGTGGTATTTCGTGTATTCTACCGATTGAGAGAAACAAATCATGGAAGTAAAAGATAAATACATTACTTCTCTAGAATTCGGTGCTTTGTTTAGCAAGGTTGAAGTGAGAATGTACACAGAAAAAATTAGTGTTATTCTGGTTACAGATTACACCAGGTAACCTTCTTATTATTTTGTCTAAGGATGAAAATAATTTCTAAGAGTTAACTAGCTACTTTGATTGCTTATCATGTGTATCTTTGGGAAAAGATTTGTAAACCATATGTTTTGGAATGAACTTTGATTGGCAAATAGTCCTGCTTATAAAATTCTTTAGTTTGCAAAATAAGAGATGCATATTTTTGTTTGATAAAATAGTATGTAAAAATGTTATAGTTGAAAGACTATTTGAAAAGAAAAACATATCTATGTGATAATCTAAGAATATGTTTTATTCTGTTTGGAGGGAATAAAACTTTTGTAGTTTTGTACTCCTGGTGAATTTTATTATCTCTGATTGTTGTGGACTAAAAACTTTTGTAATTTTCTACTATGAATAAGTTGGACTATGCAATTTATTTGAAGAATATGAAAACTTCACCTACTAAGTCTGTGTTGTACCTTTGATTTTCTATAAACTTCACTATTATATAGAAACAATCTAAATACTAAGTGGTATGTCCACTTGTGATAGAGGAAAGAGACTAGTGACTTAGAGTTTGTGAGCTTGTGTCTCTATGGAATGAACTTTGACATTATGTAAAGATTGTCAAAGAGAATTGAAACTCTATAATTCTTTCGTAGAATAATATTTTCAAAAGAAGTTTCATACTGCCATTGACATTTTAATAGTCTTGGAAAATATCTTGAAAAACTATTTTCAAATACTTGAAAGATATTTTTGAGATCATATTAAAATGTGGGGGTTCTTTTCTTATGATAAAGATAAAATTAGACTTTCTGTCTAATTTAATTTTGGAGCAAAAGATATGAAATTCGGTGATACTTTTGTATTATTTTAGACCCACAAAATTCTTGGAGTATATTCGGTGTTGTGGTTGTTGAGTTTTCTATTACTAGTATATGGTGTGACTAGTATGAAACTGCCAAATTATATATATACTTATTCAAAATAACTGTGCTCTTTTACGAAAAAGGGTCACTTAAAATGTTGTGATTTTTTTATGAAAAGATATGTCTATTGTGATAAAAGTATTTGCATAGACATGAATATTGGTGAATATTCATTTGTTATGTTTTTGTAATATTTTGACTATATTGCCTTTATTGGACCCGATGAAACTTTGTTCATGGGTAGTTCTATAAAAATCATATTGAAAGTTATGGCAAGGTCCTTCTGAAAAGGACATTTGACAAGGTGATGACTCTAAACAATGTTTGTATCACACAAAATTGTAAGAAATAGGAATAAAATATTAGTGAGAAAGAACCTATCTCGCGAAGAGTTTTTCAAACTCAATATTTTTATTTGTTCTTACTTGCTTGAGTCAAAGTTTGTGACTTGAACACTTGGGGCATGTCAATTACAAAACCTATTAAGGTAAACTGATCAACTTAGAAATTTTGTCTAACTTTGAGAGCAATAAATGAAAAAGTCAAGTTTGTAGGAAAAAGTATCTCGTTACTTTTATTGACTTGCATTAGTCTATTTGGTGAATGGTAAGAATTAATTAATAGAAATGTCTAGACAATGTAATATCAAAGTTGAAAATCAGTTGGAAAAAAGCTAAAAATTGATAAGAATGCAGAGTATGAATCTCTTTATGTAGAAATTTTTTTGGAAAGTGGATTTATCCATCAAAATGCTGCCCTATTCACCTCAATCGAAAGAAAAACCAAACGTTGAAAGAATTGATGGATGCATTATTTATAAGTTTGGATTTACCACAAAACTTGTGTGGAGGAACTATCCTAACTGCAAAAGGGAACAACAAAATATTGTCTTTTCAAAAAGAAAGTAATTTTGTTTGTTCAGGACACAATCTATTCCATATAAGAAATAGAAAGGAAGAAAATCCAACTTGAAATATATTGAAGTGTGGGGGTGTTTAGCTAAAGTCCAAGTTCATATTTCTAAAAGGATTGAAATATGGCCTAAGACTGTGAACTATAAAATTAGACTTGAGTAGTCTAGTGAAAGGTCTAAACGACCTTGGAAAAAGAAAAAGGAGAATGTATTTAATAAAGATATTCAGAGGCGTAGTAAATGTCAAGGGACATATAATTCCTTTGAATATGATTTTTTTTCATTTCTTGTGTCTTATGTAGACTCATCCTTTTGGAGAGATGATGTCAATTGTGAGATTGGTTCAATTTGTGCAATCCTATTTGAAGATGGTTGATCTTTCTCCCGAAAATAAACTTTTGGGTTCAAAGTTAATTCTCATAAGGAAAATGAAAGTCAATGGAACTTTTTACAAATATAAAGAAAGACGTTTTGTCAAAGCTTTTAAACAAAAACAAGGTCTTGATCATTTCAATACATACTTGCCAATAACTAGAATTACATTCATTTGGATGTTAATTGTGTTATCTGTACCTCCAAATTCATCAAATCAATGTTAAAACAACTCTATTAAATGGAGAATTGGAAGAAAAAATTTACATGGAATAGCCCGAGGATTTTGTGATTCCTGGTAAATAAAAGAAAGTGTACAAACTTGTTAAGTCACATAATGGACTAAAGCAAGCACCCAGACAATGACATAAGAAATTTAACCAAACCATATTGACAAATGGATTTAAGAATGATGGAAGTGATAAATGTGTTCACATTAAAATCACAAGGTCATTGTTTTTTTGTATATTGGTGATATGTTGATCATCAATGGAGACACTAATGACATAAATGCTACTAAATGTATGCTAGAAAGCAAGTTTGGAATGAAATATCTTGGAGTTGCTGATGCAATCTTATGTATAAGAATCCTTAGAACTCCATAATGCTTAGCATTTTCACGGTCTCATTGCATTGAAATGGTACTTGAATAGTTCAAATATTTGTATTTCAATATTGTTAAGTCTCCAATAAATGTGAGCTTTGCATTTCAAAAGAGTGAAAGCGAAAGTGACTCACAATTGGATTGTGCTAGAGTATTGGGAAGTATGATGTATATCATGAAGTCTACGCGATCAGATATAGAAATTTCTATTAATGAACTGAGTCGATTCACAAGTATCCCAATAGAACTCATTAAATGACAATAAAAAGAGTTTTGGAGTATTTAAGAAGTACTTAAAACTATGTCTTGCATTATAACAATATCCAACAGTATTGAAAGGATATAGTGATGATACGATGCACGCTCAGCAAAAAAAACTTTTAAAAGTGGTGCTTATTTTTACTTGCAAAAGCCACTTGACCAAGGATTTGTGAAGCACATGTGGCAACTTGTACTAAAAAAGAATATACAAAAGGGAAAGGCTATTGATGTTGCAGACGATGAAGAACTATATTTTGAGGAGAATTATGTGCCTATTGATATAGATGAGCAAGATAATGATATCAATGAGACTACAAATGATGTTGTGTCTAATGAAAAGAGAAAATTGAAGAGAAAGAGAGGTAAAAAACTTACTGAACAGAAAATAAGTCAAAGCAGTGCTACTAAGATTATTATTCAACGAAATACTCAAATTGTATGGATTGAGGATCTTCATGAAAATCTTCAAGAAGCTGTGAACAAACTTAATGATGGCAGTAGTTTACTTCACAATTATTTATCACTTCATACTTATAGTCGTGGTCAACTTACTTGAAATTAAGATGCTCAGACTAGTAATTATATTTAATTCGTGTTTCTTATCTTCATTTAGGGATATATGTTCAGTAAAAGTAAATTTTCATTGTTATGAATTGTTTTGTAGGATGTTTTCCAAGTGATATTCTTGAGGCGATGAATGTACCTGGTCTTACTAGGTATCAAGTAGCGAGTCACCTGCAGGTATATTCCTTAAATTTTTCAAGTGGTGAATTTTGTATGTAATATTTGTGTGTATTTGGTAAAAGGAAAAATCAAGAAGACATTTTTATAGGGGAAAAAATTAGAAAGTCATTTTACATAAAATAAGATATTTATCACTTTAGCCAATGAATATTTAGACATTAATATAAACCTTTAATAGTTAAAACTTTTGCCAAAAGAATATTCAACTCAATAATATCATTATTTATCTTTAGTTTATATCTTTTCAAGGAAATATGTATTGTTAACCTATTATATCAAACATGAAACACCTATTATATCCTTTTTAAGTGTATATAAATTGTTCTTTCTACAATAATTTGCTATTAATTTTTTTTTTCTTTTTAACACCTTACAGAAATGTCGTAACAATACTTGAAAAGCTCCAAGGAAGAAAAAATCTACTTGTACCTCATCTGGTTAATTGGAAATCTCAAGTGGTTCTAGTATCCCTCGAATATTTGAGACGACGTCTCATCTTAATATGAATGTTACAAATTTACAACAACAAGAAACCCAAAGAAGCCCAGAATCTCCATTTCTACCAAATATTTATATTTTTTCTAGAGGAGAGAGTTCAACTTTGCAGGACGTCTATCACCTACAACTTCAAGTTTATCCCTAGTACCTCAACCCATTCGATACCCCATTGTTATCATCAACTGAAAATAACAATCTTTTTGAATTACAACGATAATGGGAACCTCTATCTGAATTATGAGGATTTCAAGGATCAAATATTCGGAGCGCAGATTATACTCCTGGGCTAAAGTTTGACAAAGAAATTCATCATGCTCAAAATGACTATGCCATGGATGCAGCCACATATGCAACAGTGCCAAATAGAAATATTGCAAATTTAGCAATTGATGGATTAGGAGTAGCAAATATTGATTTTCAGCAACATTTTGGTGAGTTACAAGGATCAAATATTTGGAGCGTTGATTACACACCCGCACTGAAGTTTAAAAATGGGATTCATCAAATTCAAAATGACTATGGCTTAGATGTAGCAATATGTGCAACAATGCAAGATACAAATATCGCAAACGCGATAATTGATGGACTGGGAGTAGCAAAAATTAATTTTCAGCTACATATTGGTGAGCCAAACATAGTTCAACCAGCCAACAATACTGTCACAACATTACATGTGAGTGATACTCAAGGAAGTGAGTTAAGTGAGACGATGAATTATGATGCTTATTTTGATTTCGATAATCTGGATTTTCTCTTTCAAAATAATGAACCTCCAAGTTCTGACCTATCCGATGAACATGACAGTGCCTTTGATCAAGCTTACTCTGATGATATGATCAGTGTTTCTATCTTAACTTTATTTATGCTGCAATTCTTCTATCTATGTATCTAGATTTTTCATGATGGTAGTTTTTTTAGAAACAAATAAAATTTGATCTTATATATATTATGTGTTGAGTTATTTATATTAGCTGAATTCAATATAAATTTTTAAATCAAAATATTTATTTTACATATTTCTATCTTTATATGCAGGCAACATGGAGTACTTAATTTCTAGATATAACAAGTTTTCTAGATGATTCTTCAACATGATCTAATGCAGTCTAAGGCTTTTTATGGAGACAAAGGAAATTACATTTTTCATTTTGTTTTTTGGACTCTGTAGTATTCTATATATTGTAATGTTTTATGGTACTCGGGATGGCAAAACCTAGAATTTAACATTTTCTGTCAATATGACTATATGGACTATAATTGGTAGCCATCCTCAAATACTCCTAAACAAAAAATCAACATATCATTAGATACACAAAATTATGGAGGAAATGGACACTGAAATCGCTTGCATTCATGTCAGTACTTTCCATGCCATTCATGTAACTTCACCTGAGCTTGCTCGTGAATTCAGTCAGATTCAGGACTCTATTTGTAACGACCGGGTTCCATCACTATAGAAAAGTCAATGGGGAAATTTTTTGGTTCGGAAAACTTTTTTCATAACAACTTGAAATTTTCTAACCTAGTCCAGATTTGGAAAAAATTGGAGTCATTAAGGTGTAGGAAAATCTTATAGAGATCGTGTGATTTAATTATAATTTTGATGACGTGAGTAGTTAGATAAATCGTTAAGAAATCCGTACGACTTTACGGTAATAAATTCGATTGAGTAGAAATCTCTCAATCGATCTTAGCGTAAAGGATATTTTCTGAGTGTCGTTCGTTAAAGGTGTGTTGTGAAATGAGGGTCTTGAAATTATTAAAATATCTCACTAGTTCCGTGCCACAGGGTTTCTATCGCCAGGGCAAGGGTGTCAATGTGACGGACCAGACGTGACTTAAAGTCGTAAATAAATTCCAAAACGTTCTTATTCTACACTATTCAACCTTGCGAGCTAATAAACGACCCCATACGACTTCTTGACTATCTTTCACTATTCTTGAGGCTAAATGTAGTCTTTTCATTCCCCAAATCCATTTTTCGATCCGTAGAATTTAATAGAATTGGTAATTATCGGTGGGGGAGGGTTTTTGTTCTAAAATCTATGGTGGAAACAACCCTATTTCGGATACTTAATATCGTGAGTTGATCTAGGGTTCATAGAATTGATAGCAATTTGGGTAATTAGTGATTGTTCATTGATTCCCGTATTACATTGATCGTTTGTAGACTAAGAACAAGCGAAATGAATCCAGAAAGGAAGGATCAAGATTCTTAGGGCTTCAAGCTTGTTTCGAGGTAGATGACAGCTGTGATTCTATGATTGTGTGATATATGTTTGTTTTTGCTTCATTATGATACATGTATGTATGCAAATATTGCATTATTGATCACACTTTTTATAAATGAGATAGCCGAATTACTATATGTCATGAATCATATCTTGATCATATGACTGGAGAATACAATTGTGATTATGATTGTGGTGTGTTGAAGGATCGATTGCCTTTCTGCATAACTAATTGGGATCAATTGTCATGTTCCGACATAAAGATGGTACTAATGTCCTTCTTTAGTTGAAGGAAACTCTAATTTGGATTGGTTTCTTTCTCTGAGACATGTATATATAGCATCCTCCCCAAGTTAGTATGCATATTAGTGTAATCATATCAATAATTATGTTGAGATTTTTTATTTTTTTTGAGTCAAGACAAATGTTTAGATTTTTCTCTTTTTTTTTAAAAAAAAAATCTTTTCTTTTAAGGGACTTAACATGAAACAAAAATTTTTTTTGTTAATATCATTTTCTAGTGTTTAATTACTTAATACATTCTAAAAATATTATAAATACTAAAAAAAAATGGAAATCTGTCACTTTTTTAAGGAATCTAATATGAGTGAGTTATTTTCGTTTGAATGATATATAAATTCTTTATTGTAATTATTTCAATCGGTACTTATGTACATTAATATTAAAAAATAATAATCATGAAATCATTATTTCTCTATCATATCTTTCACATTGTATTATTAATTGCGAATGATATTATTAAAATTTTTAAAAAATAGGATAAAATATTTTATTTATTCTCTTATATCAAACAAAACCTTAGTGGCTTTTTCATAATATATATCGAATAAATAATATAAACACTCAAGATATCTGAATTTATAATTTCTACTTGTTACCCTTCATTGGTCCATTTACCAAAATTCGAACATTTTAAATTATTTTTTTTTCTAATTTTATTTTCTATTCTTCTTTTTTATTATATTAAATTCTCATCTCTATATATATTTTTAGATATGGAGAAAATTATATTTGGAGCATCACTCTCAAATGGACACCCCATTGTATAATTCGTATTTAATAAGAGTTTCTAACTCCGAACACCGGATCCAGTGGGAAACCAAAAAAAGTTTAAAACTAAAATTAATGCAATTCAATCTTTAAAAATTTACATTTAAAACAACTCACACTATTCATATTTAATAAAGACAGAAAACAAATTATAAATTAACGTGTAGTGAAAAATTATCAATTTTATCAGTTACACTTTTATTTTAGTTTTGACTCTCTTCACATCAGAATCCCATCGTGTAATGTCATTAATTTCAATGGCAAATAATAATAAATGATATTGCCACATGTTTTTTAATTTTAATAATTATTTTATTTTTTATTTATTTAAAGTCTAGTTAAAGTAAATATCATATTTTTAATTAATTATATTTTTTCTATATGTGCGTGTAATCATACAAATATATTTGTACTTTTATTATAAATTACATGTATTTCAAAAACAATCAATTCATTAAGAACAATTAATAATTTTACGTATTTGGATTCAACATATCTTAATAATTTTTAAAAATTAAAACTGAAAGTACTTTTTTTGTCAAAATATTAATTCCAGATTGATAATTAGTTTCGAAGTAACCTACCTTGTTTCTTATTTAATATAAGTAAAACAAAATCACTTACAACTTAAAAAAAGAAAGAAGAAAGAAATGGACCTTGATCAATAAAATTTTTGAAAACACTAGAAAAATTTCACATTTTAATTTACTTATTACCATTATTCCCTATAAGTTTTATAAAGCTCCAAAGTCCATCATTTTTGTGCATCAGATTAGTGTTTTTCACACATCAGATTAGTGTATCATGTATAAAATGTACAAGTGTATCATTTATAATTCACATCAGATTAGTGTATCTCGCACGTCAGATTAGTGTATCATGTATAAAATGTACATCAGATTAGTATATCATGTATAAAATGTAATGTATCTTACTTAATAATGTATTTTGCGCATCAGATCAATGTATCAGATTGAGGAATTTCTGTAATTATACACTTTTAAGGGATAAATTATAATTTTGCCTTAAAAGTGTGTAATTTCTGTACTTTGTCCTAAAATCTTTGTAGTACTATCAGAATTAGTTTGAACATATATAACCCCCTTATATTTTCTGTTTATATATAATCCTTTTGTTATATTTTTAGTTCAAATGTATCATCACAATAATATTGTGATATAATTTTACCCTTAATTTTAATTGAGAAATATCTGACAAACTCATAATCAACTTATTCATTTACTACTTCGAGTTTTATCTTTTAAGGAAAAAAAACTAGTTATTTTGAATCATGGACTAAAGAAAAAGATTAAATCAACCTTATAGCATCATGGAACAACAGTAATACCCAATTAGTATGAATAGAAATGTTTTTAAGGGTGTGTTTGGTATGAATGAAAATGTTTTTTATGAAAAAATATATTATTTTCTTGAAAAATAAGTGGATTCTCATATAATTTCTTATGAATCATGTTTGGTTGGTGAGTAGAAAATATTTCGACCCGAGACCCTTTATTTCAAATTGAGGCCGGATATCCGATCAAAGACCTGACCCCAACACTTGAACCTGAACATGATCGATCAATTCGAATTTCAACTTCAACATTCAAATTAAGAACGGATTTCTAAATCAGGACCCAACATCGACAACCAAAATTTGATGTGAAACCTAATATTCGACTTCCAAATCGAAATTCGACCACAAGTTCTGAACCGGAGTCCACCACACTCGACTCGAGACCTAACTTTCAAATTTTAATTTCAATTATTTTTTTTCAAAAAAAGAACTTTAAATTTCTTTTGTGTGTGTGTGGGGGGGGGGGGGGGGGGGGGGGGGGGGGGAGAGGGGCTGGTAGGGGGAGAAAGGTAGGGGGGGGTTAAAAGAATTATTTTTCAAAAATAAACTTTTAAGTTTTTCTTTAATTGGAGGGGCTGGTAGGGTGGGGCTAAGATATAAAAAAACAAATTACATATTTTTTAAAACAAATTTTAATTATTTTTTTGGGTGGGTGGGTTTGTGGGTGTATGTGGTTGGGGTAAAAAACTGAAAATTTGTATTTATTTTCTTTTTTAAAAAATAAAGTCTTAAAGTTTTTTTTTTGTGGGATTTGGATATAGCCAGGGGTTGAACGGAGTAAAAACCAAATATTTCAAAATTTTAAATACTTTGTAAAAATTAAAATTTTGAAATTGTAAAAGTGTTTTTGATTGGGGAAGGGTCTAGTTTGGGGGGTAGGGGTCAGGGGGTAAAATAATTGATTTTTAAAAAAGAAATTTTAATTATTATCCTTTTGAATTGGGAGAGTTGGGGTTAGAGAAAGAATTGTAATTTGAGATTACAGAAGAGTTTTGAAAAACGTTTTTTTTTTAATTTTTGAAGGAAAGACATTATCCTAAATTTGAGAAAAATAAATTGATTTGGACAATATCTTTCAAAACATTTAAGTCAACCAAAAATGAGAAATTGGAAAACAATTTTCAGAAAATGTTTTCCTTCATAATTCATCATCCCGCAACTATGACTCAAATCTAATGTACATCATTATATTATGTAAGTGAGCAAAGGACATTCTTATACTATAAAAAAAACAAGAATCACCCTTTAGTCTATTTTTGTCAAGAAACTGACCGAAATAATAAATAAATATTTTTTAAAATTTGATCATGTCTTAGCCACGGTGATAAGATCAAAGTAACCTGAAAAGAATAAGGATATAGATAGGAAATGAATCATTCATTCTCGAAATTTAAATTTTGTGTGTTGTTAGCTTTTAAGTTTTTCAATACACTGAGTTGTTATCTACAATTTTACAGCTTTTCATATATTGCATCTTTCACTATTGCTTTATCTCCTTGAGTATCATAAGTTGAGTACCTTCGAGTTAAGTATCCTGAGTTGAGTATCATATCCTTGAGTAGTTCTGAGTTGAGTGAGTTTGAGCATTTTTGAGTATCCTTGAGTATACCTCTGAGTTGAATATCTTATCGTTGAATTGAACTATGTTTCTTTGAGTTGAGTGAATTGAGAAGAAGTAAGTATGTTTCTTTTTGGAAAAATGTACAAGTACCCCCCTAGACTATGACCAAAATCTCAGAGACACACCTTAACTAAACAAAGGTCCTATTATCCCTCTGAACTTTTTTTTTTTGGTAATTTTATACACCTTTTGTCTTACGTGGCACACTCTGTGACTCTACACAATTGAGGCGCGAGGCGCGTGGGAGATATTTGGATGCCATGTAAGCCAAAAAGGTGCACAAAATCACAAAAAAATAAGTTTAGGGGGGTAATAAGACCTTGAAATAGTTAAGGTGTGTCTCTGGGATTTCGGTCATAGTTTAGGGGGGTACTTGTACATTTTCCCTTTCTTTTTTATCAAAGTTCAAGCTAATGTTTATGCTTTAGAATTCATCTTAAATACTCGTACATTTCACGTACTAATTCATTTGGCCGGCATCCTTTCATGATGCAAATTCAATTATTCGGGATCATCAACAGGAGTTTCGTTGATACCATATGCAGTTCGAGTTAGCTATGATGAGCAACCTTGCTTTCGTAGGATTTCATTTACCTTTCAGTTATATCAGTTGCTAGGAGGTCCTCGGTCTTGTCCCGACTTTCATCTTTGTCGTTTAGAGGCTTCATAGATAGACAATAGAATTTCTGAAGTCTGTTCACTTATTTAATGAAAGTTTTTAAAGACTTAAGTTGCCTATTTTGGGCGAGTTGAATATAT
Source organism: Solanum sitiens (assembly GCA_016801875.1). Lineage (NCBI taxonomy): Eukaryota > Viridiplantae > Streptophyta > Magnoliopsida > Solanales > Solanaceae > Solanum > Solanum sitiens. The sequence goes on from JABWTJ010000304.1 coordinate 1,057,842, forward strand.
TTTATTATTCAGAGTTTTCTTTTGAGTTAATGTGTTTTATTTAAGTTTCATTAATTTTTATTCAGTTATCAAGATTTGTATGCTTAAGTTAGTCTTCCGCTTGTAGTACATCAGGATGAGGATTCACTCGGGGACCAACAATGGTTCTCGAGTGTCGGCCTTGTCGAGAATGCAGGCTCGGATCGTGCCATAATAATTCTATATATACTTACCCATTAAGATATGTGTATCATATTTTAAGTTAGATAAATTTAACTTTTTTAAAAGTAAAAAAATTGATAGACTTGGCTTTTGCGTTTTTATGTTTGTTTGTTTGTAGACTTGGGCTCTCTGTTTCAATTTGAAATAAAGTGGACCTTTGTTCCTGTTTTAACTATATATATAAAAAAAAAAAAAAAAAGGAATTGTATTTGTGGTTAAAGAATATGGATCATTCAATTGTAGCTTTAAAATATTAATAATATCTTTCATAGAGAGAATAAAAAAGGAGAAAGAGGGGAGAGAGAAACATAAATAAAACAAATACATAATAATGATATATATTGGTATAAATGGTAATAATTAAAGAGTATACTTAAAATAAGTAATTATATTTTAAAAGGGATTCACTCAAGTAATTAATCCTACTTTAAATATAACTTCTAAAAAAAACTTGACCATAAAATTTCAAAATTCGACTTATACTAGAATTTGTAAAAATTTGAAAAATAACAAAAATGTGCTATTATTTCAATGATTAATGTTAATTAATTAATATCATCATTCAAAACAAAGTATTTTATAACTAAGTACATGAGAATTCATAGTTTGTAAGAGGTCAAATAACTCTCTCCTATCTACTTACGAAGAAAAACTATTTTTCCATAAATATCATTACTTTAAAAAAAAAAAGGAATATCAAAATATTGTCAATTTGCAATGGTGAAAGGGTGACCGAATCCTAATGGTAAAGAGAATGATATTTAGAGGAGAAATTCTAAAGTTTCATGTGCAAGTCTCGTGATTTTTAGAGTTCATATGACGTTAGTTTTGTTGTTATAAAGAAGGCTTAAGTCATATGTAGCTCCTCAAAATTGTCCGCATATTTCATTTGAACACATCAATTTATCTTTGTGCCTATTGAACACTTTATTTATCAAAAGTCATTTTTATTAGACACAAAATGCTGACATGTCAAAAAATGTGGGTTACACTCTCTTTAGTCTTTAGGCGCATGAACGTTGACTTCAACGGCCAGGTGATACTCGTTGGGTTCTCATTATAGAACATTAGATAATCTTATTGTTCTAGTTCCATCAGTTATTCATGTGCTTGAATTTATTGAATGCGAGTGTCCAAACTATACTGATAGACTTTTTGCTAAAACTCTTGTGGATACGATTAAGAAATTTAATTTTGCCTTTATGCTGCACTTAATGTGGAAAGTTCTTATGATGACAAATGAATTGAGCTCCTCATTACAAAGGATGGATAAATATATTGTCAATGCTATGAGATTTCTCGCTCTTACAAAGCAAAGATTACAAAATATGAGGGATAATGAATTCGAATCATTAATGGATGATGTCTCTTCTTTTTGTGATAAACATGATATAGTCATTTCGGATATGAATGCTAGCTACTTTCCGGGAAATTCAAAGCGTAAAGCTCTTGATGTTACATATTCTCATCATTTGCGTGTTGAAATATTTTATGTTGTTATTGATTTGCATCTTCAAGAGCTTAATAATTGTTTTGATGTTGTGAGTACTGACTTACTTCTCGGTATGAATAGTTTGAATCCAGTTAATTCATTCGGTAGTTTTGATAAAGGCAAGATAATGAGGTTGGCTGAATATTATATGAATGAGTTTGACAACAACAAGCTTCGGGATCTCAGTTTTCAGCTTGATAGCTTTATAGTTTATGCTCGTGGTTCTGACAAGAGGTTCTTCAACTTGAAGGGAATTAGTGATCTTGCTAAAGTATTGGTCAAAGTCAGATCTACATCAAACTTGGCCACTTGTTTATTTGCTTATCAAGTTAACTCTCATTCTTTCCGTTGCTACTGCTTCTGTGGAACAAGCTTTCTCATCCATGAAGTACATTAAAAATGAACTTCGTAATAGTATTGGTGATGAACTATTTGAATGGTTGTTTAGTTTGCTATGTAGAGCGTAAGATATTTGCAAATGTAAGTAATGATGCTATTATTTATCGTTTTCAACATATGAAAAGTCGTCGAGAACAATTATGACTTGACCAATTAGTAGAAGGTCATTTTGACTTATAAGTAGAGGTTATTTTTTTATGATGATAATATTGATCGTTGTTTTATTTTTTTTACTTTTATTTTATTAAAGAGTTTGAGTTAGTATAAGTTTTTTTTTTATAACAGAGTTTGAGTTAGTATACATTTACCGTATGTGATTGCTAACAGGTTTATGTTAAAGGAAGTGAGCACCCACAATCTTTAAATCCTGGATCCGCCACTGACCGACATTAATGAAAGAAATAAAATTCGATGAAGGAAAGAAAGATGTGGGTGGATTCGGGGGGGGGGGGGGGGGGGGGGAGGGGGAATAAAGAAGTCGGGTGATGATTTTCTAGGATGCCGATGTTAGCGTCGGCGTCAATTGAAATTGGAAGGGCCATGGAAATAGGTTCTAAAGAAGAAGACAGGTGGGGAGGGTAATTCAAAATAATAAAATTTTATTTTCTTAATATTGATTTGGGATTATTTAAATAGATTTTTTTTAAAAGTTGGATCCAATGTCACGTGCCATTCTTTTATTGGTATGTTTGTTATGTAGAGGCGTTTGAAACACACTCATAGTTATTTTTCAATTTATTGTGATTTTGTGTCAAATAGGTATAAGTTTGTTAAGATTTCAATGTTCGATAGGTACAAGACTACATTAAAGTGTCTAAGTGAAATATGTTGACAACTTTATGGGGCTGCATATGACTTAAGCCTAAAAAGAATATGGAAACTAATGTCCACATACATACATATCATATTTATTAATATATCTATAGTTTAATATTACCTACCTTATCACTAATTAATAATTTTCAATCATATATTGAGGAAGATACAACTGAATGATAAATACATATATTTTTTTATACCATACGCTAAAATGTGGAGATCGAGAGGCACACGAGATGGGGAGAGACGAGTGAAATACTTATGTATTTCAGATACATATGTATCATAATAGACTCGCGTATATGTTTCGTATCGTAAATACATGTGAATTCACATGTATCACGAAATATATATGTATCTAGACACATAAAAAATTGATAAGTTTTCTAAAAAAAATATCTTTTGGGTCCATTATACTCATAAGGGGTGCTTGCTAAATGAGTCGGCACATTAGTTAATGCTCCGCGTCCACCGAAAGTCGGTAACCTTCGTCACCGTCAGCATTTGGTAATCTCTCGATAGCTTCAATAGTTCACTGATTAACCCAAAACCCTAAGTCAGTCTATATAAACGTCATTACGTGAGTTGAAAAAACAACTCTAAATCATTCAGAGAACGCCGAGACCTAGTCATTCAATAACACAAAATGATTTTGGGCTAGGAAATTCATCTAGTCAATATAGAATTTTTAACCACTAGTGATTCAAATCGAGATCTATGCAGACGATACACTTTCGCCCAGGAGAATTATTGTAAGTCTCAAAACTAACATTTAATTTTTAAATTGCAAGTTTACAACTGTTAATTGAAATGTGAGAAACATAATTTAAACTCTTCCGGGGTAGTATAAAGAAAATCTTTAAAAATAATTTTGGATGATTTAGAGCTGCCACCCTTCCAACATACTCAATAATGTAAAAAAATGTTTAACACTGCTAACTCGTTATAATTAAAGGAATTATTTTGGATTAGTAAACTTAGACATATTTTATATTATTGTATTATGTTGTAGTGGTGACATAAAAAATGAAATTGCTGAGTTACTTTTTTTCATGTAGGGACATTTCAATTATTAACATATGATATAAATACATTTATTTCTCAAAATTCAATGACATAATTTAGACTTCATCTCTATATAAAAATGAATTTAAAGAATTTTAATTGAATGCCGGTTTACAAATTTTAATTTTGATCCTTATTTAGTTATTTTAATTAAAGAAAAACTGTGTTCATTATGTCCAAATCAAAACCATCTTCTAATGTTATTTAAGAAGTTCAAAATCAATCCTAAATATATTAAAAAGTAAGATTCGCCCTTTCATTATTCATAGTTAGTAAAATCAAAAACATGATTTGCCTAATCAACTTGGGAAAACTAAAATATCACGTGACCTGCACGATTATAGGCGAATTCAGAATTTGAAAATTTTGGGTGTATTAATATTACATCTAATAAAAACTAAAAAAAATAAAAACAATAAAATAGCTTTCTAGCTAGATTTGAACCCCATGTCTCGAGGTTGGTTACTCTAGCTTGTATCAGCACAATGACAAACATATACTCTTCATTGGTGCACATTCAATTATATTCTAGTTTGTGTCAGTTTCTCATGATAGATATACACATATACACATTGATTTTTCTGAAGTTAACAAGTGAACGTACACCCTGTTCGCAACAAATTTTCGTAAGCGTGGAAAATCAACTGCAAGCAAAATATATAAAAGAAAATTTTGATTTTATTAATGAATCGTTGTGAGTACTATTCCGTTATTCTCTTGATTCTCTCTCCTAAGTTTATCCGCGGTTCGAGGGCCTTCAGTAGCGTATTTCTCGAATGTAGGATTATGTAGACCTCCTTGAGATGTTGTCAATCTCTGGGACGTCGGAAAGCGCTTCGTCGTTGTAAGTCGATCTACGGGAAGAACTCCGTTGATCACTCCTTCGAAGAACTGTCGATGTTGATGTTGTAGTTTTCTCCAATTTGCTGAATGCTTATTGAAGAGTTTTTTTTTCGATCCCTTGAATGTCATGTTCATCCCCTATTTATAGTTGTAGGGGGTGGACAAGGTTGCATATGATTGGCCAAAGGATGTCATTTTGACACTTGGCGTGCTGTAATTTGTTCTTGCACTTGACTGGGACTAACACCTCATTTGGACATGTGGCGTCACCTTGTTGGTTTTGGATGCCCAGTCACCGTGACACGTGGCATGAGTTTGGGCTTCAAGGTGAAATGGACCTTGGATTTCAACTTTAATAAAATGAACTCATTTATTTGTAAAGCCCAAATTAATCATTCAACCCAAATGAACATGATTTAATTTAAGGTTTGTATGAATTTGATCCAATTACAATTTATGTGTCTACAGATGCCCCTTACTTCCAGACTTGTCGACATTTAGGCTTGCCGAAGTTTGGCGACAAGACTTGAAGTATTCATGAATGTGTTGTTGAGACTTCAAGAGTATGTGTTTCTTGTCGTCGTAGTCTAACTAGGCCACCACAAATGATGTGCTTGTAGTGATCTCAATCATTTTTTTTTAAAAAAAAACCTTCTTGCTCGACAACCACATGGACCCTCTATATCAATTTCAAATAGATAGGTCTAGTGGGTAGTAACATTTTTTCTGTCTGATCTTCCTTGTAAGGTGAAAAAAAGATCAAGAAATTGATTGGATTTTGTTACAAATAAAAAGAATATAAACTTTCCTTTATCCAAGTCAATGAAGATAATATTCTTTCCTTAACTCTTTGGTTCATCCTTCCATATTGGTATGACTTCAAAATGGAAATGAAATATTTCAATCCAAATCAGATTTTTAGTTTTCAAATTCACCTTACTATGCCTTGTGGGAGAATTAAAAGTTATTCACAAGAATCCCCATATAATCCCTTCCAATGCATAAAGAATTTCATCATACAAAAATTCAAAATGCTACAAGCAAGTTAGCCGAGTGTATTGAACTCTTAAAGTGCGACGTCTTTCTTTCAAATAGATAGACGTAACTTCCCTCATATCTCGAAAGAAACTTCAAGCAAGGTGTTCTTGCTACTTTCTCAGGTAAAATAGTTTTTTTTTTTTTTTTTTGCAGTAACCCGTTTTTATGCTTCAGCTTTGCGCGCCTGTAGTGTAAATTCCATATCTAATTGTAGAAACGTTGAAATTGCAATCCGTTTGATTTTTCCAAAACTAGAAACACGGAGCTATAACGTAGAAAAAAGAGTGCAGCCAAACTTTTAATCCATCGCTGCAGTTTTTATCTTCAATGTTAGACCTGCTTGAGATTGATAGATTTGCGCATCCGTAGTATAAAATTCATTTCTAATTGTAGAAAAATTGAAATTGCAAGCCGCTTGGTTTATCCGAAACTATAAACATGTCACTACGATATATAAAATATTTGTAGCCAAATTCTTTTTCAATTGCTACAGTTTTGATCTTTAAGTTTGCACCCGTTTCTGATTGACAGATTTGCGCGTCCGTAGTGAAAAATTAATTTCTAATTGTAGAAAAATCAAAATAGCAAGCCGTTTGATTTTTCCGAAACTAGAAGCGTGGAACTACGACGTATAAAATATTTGTATCCAAATTCCTTGTCAATCGCTACAGTTATAATCTTCAAGGTTGAACTCATTTCTGATGGTGAGATCTTTTTTGTCTTTTGATTACTCCAATCGTGTTTTTGCCAACGTAACCTCTTTATTTTTTTTTTATTTTTTTTCAGAGCCTCAGTGTGCGATCTTGGTTTCCAGCAACGACAATGGACTTAAGTGACCGATATGCGCCGTACCCTTGCCTTGAAATCGTTGAGAACAAGCAACATGCGCGCGCCAAAGTTCTCACTTTGAAAGTTCATCCTCCGGTGATCGGCGTCTTCCCACTCATTAGGAAGATGCTGGATACGTCTCATCATCTCCTGGAGTGGTCATCAACAGAAACGAAGGATGTTACGGACAATTTCTCCGGCAAGGTCGTAACTGAAAAAGTTCTCCTTTTGAGGTCTTCTAATCATCAAAATGTTGTTGTTGCCGTCCCTCCTCGTCGCGATGAACATCTTAGCAGTTGGCGTGTTCCTTCTTCTGGGTTTGGCGAGGTCCACTATACGTATGGTTATTGGGAGTGGGTAGAGGATGTGCTTGCTCGCTGCAAGGAGACTCTAGATAACATCAAAACTTATGATCCTATCTTTGCTTCAATGTTCACATACGATCACAACGAAAATGTTCTCCAAGCCTTCTGCGAGAATTGGCGTCCATCCACTAATACGGTCTCTACCTTCGTCGGAGAGTTGTCTATTTCTTTATGGGATTTGAGAACCATTGGAGGTCTTCCTGTTAATGGTTCCTTTTATGATGAAGTTGTACCTTCGGTTAAGGAGTTGATACATGTAGATGATCAAGGGAAGTATTTTCTCCCAAGAAGTTGTTCCTTCTTGTTTTCAGCATTCTATCGACTTACCAAAGGTGCCATCGATGAAGTCTCTTTTCGAGAATGGACAAAGTTTTGGTTTAGGGGGCCAAAAAAATATGTCGAGCCTTCACCAAAGACATCTAAGAATCGTACAAAACCAACTTCTGGAAATATTGACATGAGCTTTTTGCCTCGAACTGAAGAGGAGAATGCTCCTTTTGTCGAGCTAGGCGTAGAAGAATCCTTCGTAGATGAGACTTATCTGGCAGCTTTTCTCGTATGTTGGCTTTGCAAGTTTGTTCTTCCTAGCAAGAAAGCTGATTGTATTCGTGCTAGTGTCTTCAAAGTCGCAAGCTTCATGGCTCATGGAGAAATATTTTCTTTGGCTGTGCCGGTCCTAGCAAGCATCTATCGCGGCCTTAAGGATATATCTACTTCTTCAAACTTAGGTGCTTGTGATATATTAATGCCCCTCCATTATGTATATGGGTGGATAGGTGAGTATTTTGAGACCTACTTCCGTGTTACTCGTCCTCAACGAGGTGTGCGAATGTGGCAGATTTCTGGAGAAAGGATGGCAAAATATTTTGACCTTGTTGATGCTCGCAAGTTATTTCAACAAGTGAATGTGCATGACCTCCACAATCTGGCCATGCTACAAGGAAAGGAGTTTCATATTGATGATAGTGGAAAATTGTCCACTTCCTGGAGCGATTTTTTATTGCCCTCCGTTCAAGTTTTGTCACTTTGAGGTTGGATAATGAATTGATTGTGGAGCCTTATAGACCTCACCTATTTAGTCGTCAATTTGGATATTGTCAAGACGTTCTTGGCGCCCTCATAGAGCACCATTATGATGGTTCACTACTAGCTTTGGTGCAACTATGGGATTCATGTGTTCATCTTGGGAGCTCTTCGAAGATCATCATACCAATGCGTCCGTCCAATAAGGGCTCTTTAATCTCGTGAGTATTCAGATTGGTGGCCATCCCATCGAGAGACTTTGCTAAGACGAAGTACTCACATAATTTTGAGAGGCCCGAAAATAGATGATGTTTCTTTATCAACCAAAGGAGAACAACTTCAAGAAAAGCTATCTCAGTCTTTAAAGTCTAAGGCGACACCAAACATTCCTCCGCAATCTGTTAGAGTTGTTTCCAAGTCTAAAAGTTTGAAGAGCAAGACAACACATGTTGGTAATGGAGTTGAGGGTCCTTTACAGACTCCCAAGGCTGTCAACCTCGCTGATAAAGAGGTGATCGACGTAACTCTCAAGAGGAAGAAACCTTCCAGCTCATCGGACAAAGGTGTTGTAAAGTCACTTGGCATTGCACCATCTTATAGTAACACGTCAAAAACGTCTATTTCACTCCAGGAGATCGACATTTGCATTAATGCAGCCTCTAACTCCAATGAGAGCAATGTTAACCAAGAGCTACAGTGGAAGCGTTTGAAGAAAAAGCCTAATGACTTGAACACTCAACAATGCGAGTTCGCTGAATTGGATTCTATTAGTATTGACACTGCAATCTTTGAAGATGGTGCTGCTGGTTCTACGATGCCCTTGACAGAATTGGCACAACAGGTAAAAATCACCTTTCAAATATTTCTCTAAACTTACCTGCCCCCTTTTTTCTTTTAATCCTTGAATATTAATTCATTTTTTTTTTTAAATTATCCAGTTAGGTCTTTGGGACATCCATAGCGATGCAGATGTATTTGAAGATTGTATCACCAGCTCAACTTCTCTCAATGTGGCGAAGAGTTCTCACCCCCCCACTTGTTGAAGTTAAGAGTCAAGCCGCGAATGAGATCCAACCGACAAAGCCAATGGTCCTTTTTTCTGAAACTGTTGAAACTTTTCAAAACATCTCAACTAATGTGGAGGTTGTTGAAAATTCTCAAATTGGATGTCCAAATGTTTCCAAGGATTTGGTTTGCCCTTTGTAGGGAACTGCCTCTAATTTTGGATCACCAAAGACTATTTCTGGCTTCAAATTGTCTTATGTTTCTGGAATGTGGCGCACCTTATGTGAGTGTATCACTCAATTCTCTTTTGAATCTTCAGAGAACCTCAAAGAGTTGGAGATAGGTGTTGCCTCGATTCTGAATGGTCTTCGAGAAGTTGACTTCATCAACCTTAATCCTTTAGAGGTTCTCCTTGAAGATTTTCTCAAGAAACATAGAGATTATGATGTTGCAAGGTTGTCCACTTCTCAAAAGATAACAAGGGATTCTCATCAAGAGTTGCTTTCTGCTGCCCAACAAGGTCTTAATACCGCAAATGAGGAGAGAATCAATATGGACAACACTTGGAAGGGCTTCAAAAAGTCCTTGCAAGAGCTGAAAAAGAGTTGAAAGTGTGGGCTTCAAAGAAGAAGAAAACCATCTCGCTTATTGAGGATCATCAAAAGAGGTTATCTCAAAATCAAAAGATTATCACTAACCGTGAAGATGAAATTCATGCCATTGAGAAAATCATTCCCTTGTCGGAAATAGAAATAAAAGAACTAGATAAGCTAAAGGAAGATGCTAAGACAAGTCGTCACCTAATTCTTAGCCATAAGTCTATTTCTTAGTCTTTTATCCCTCATAATGTCGTTCTTTCTCAATTTCTTGTTCTATTGTGTATGCTTTTTTTTTGTCTTGTTTTTTTTGGAACATTGTTCTGATGTAGTGACCTTCTTGAATGAATAAAAGTGTTGGGTTTTTTTTCTTCTTCTCAAGTGTGTTCTTTCAATTCTCTAGTTTGAGTGTTTGTCGTGTACTATGTAACTTACTCCAGATGCCGGACAACTTTCTCCCAAAATTTCAGCTTTGAGCTCTTATGTTAAAATTCGGTAACTCGTAGTAGGAGCACTCAAATGAACAATGCGGCATTTTATTAGATATATAACTCATACAAATATAATATATGTGAAATTTATGACTGAAAGATTTCCGGGTTAGTACGCCTACTATTCCAAAGTTAGCTCGAATGTTGCCTTAATAGACTTTTCAGCTTATAGCACCTGCGGTAGAAAACCAATAACTCGATGTGGGGGCATCAAAATAACGTGATTCTTCTTTCATTGGAAGCATAACTCAAAGAAATATAACTCATGTAAAAATCACGGCCAAAATCCTTCCAGATTAGTACATATGTATTTTCAAAGTTGGCTACAGTTCTGTCTCGCTCGACTTTTTAGCTTTTAGCAACTTCGGGAGAAAATCAATATCTCGGCGTAGGAGCCTTAAAATGATGCGATTATTGATCCGTTGGAAGCGTAACTCATAGAGATATAACTCATGTAAAAATCAAGCCAAAATCCTTCCAGATTAGTACATATGTATTTTCAAAGTTGGCTACAGTTCTGTCTCGCTCAACTTTTCAACTTTTAGCAACTTCGGGAGAAAATCAATATCTCGGCGTAGGAGCCTCAAAATGATGCAATTCTTGATCCGTTAGAACGTAACTCATAGAAGTACAACATTCGTAAAAATCACGGCCAAAATCCTTCATTAGTACATATGTATTTTCAAAGTTGGCTACAGTTCTGTGTCGCTCGACTTTTCAGCTTTTAGCAACTTCGGGAGAAAATCAATATCTCGGCGTAGGAGCCTCAAAATGAAGAAATTATTGATCCGTTGGAAGCGTAACTCATAGAAATATAACTCATGTAAAAATCAAGGCCAAAATCCTTCCAGATTAGTACATATTTATTTTCAAAGTTGGCTACAGTTCTGTCTCGCTCAACTTTTCAGTTGTTAGCAACTTCGGGAGAAAATCAATATCTCGGTGTAGGAGCCTCAAAATGATGCGATTCTTGATCCGTTAGAAGCGTAACTCATAGAAGTACAAAATTCGTAAAAATCACTGCCAAAATCCTTCCAGATTAGTACATATGTATTTTCAAAGTTGGCTACAGTTCTGTCTCGCTCGACTTTTCAGCTTTTAGCAACTTCGGGAGAAACTCAATATCTCGGCGTAGGACCCTTAAAATGATAAAATTATTGATCCGTTGGAAGCGTAACTCATATAAATATAACTCATGTAAAAATCATGGCCAAAATGCTTCCAGATTAGTACATATGTATTTTCAAAGTTGGCTACAGTTCTGTCTCGCTCAACTTTTCAGTTTTTAGCAACTTCGGGAGAAAATCAATATCTCGGCGTAGGAGCCTCAAAATAATACGATTCTTGATCTGTTAGAAGCGTAACTCATAGAAGTACAACATTCGTAAAAAGCACGGCCAAAATCCTTCCAGATTAGTACATATGTATTTTCAAAGTTGGCTACAGTTCTGTCTCGCTCAACTCTTCAGTTTTCAGCAACTTTGGGATAAAAATCAATATCTTGGTATAACAGCCTCAAAATGATGAGATTCTCGCTCCGTTGGAAGCACAACTAATAGATGTACATCATATGTAAAAATCATGGCCAATAGCTTTTCAGATTAGCATAGATGTATTTTCAAAGTCAGCCTGAATTCTGAAACTATGAGCTTCTTATTTCACTGTGACGAAACTTCTAATGTTCATCTTGATTGGCTGAATCTGAATACATTGCTGATAATTTTATCAGTTATGATGTTGCATTTGAGTCGGTGAACGACAATCCTGAAACCTTAGTGAAAGATAATTCTGCTGTCGAAGAAGTCCGAACTTTGGAAATGATGTCGTCTCCAGCTGCTAGAAATGATGGAGATAATGCTGGAGCATATCAGATACTGAGAATTCCTCACTTGCATCGAGTCTGCTTGCTGCTGATAAGACTATGCATCCAGTAGCAGTTCATGCTGATCAAGTCTCAAGTAAGAAATGTGCAACACACCATGTTGTCGAGGAGAAGTATTTCTCTCAAAATTGACCCACAAAAGTCGATGTCACGGGAGAGTCTTGTCCTTCATAAATAAGCAGCTTTCGGATAAGTTCATCTTATAGTAAGAAAGACCTTCTTATGGAAGTTTCACTACATATAAAGGATTTCTGTCAAGTATGCAAGTGGAGAAGAAGAAGTCATCACCCCTGTAAGGCTCTCTAGCAGAATTAGAAGACATGCCATTTCTCCCTGAAGATTCCGATGTCATGTAACTCTTGCATTGACAACTGAAATAAAAATTGTCTCTTGACCTTGGAGTGTTCGTACCATGATCTTTGCGGGTTTACCATTTCAACATAGAGCTTTGATCCTAAAGGGTATACAGATTTGATGTTATAGGTAAAGATGCCCCTAATTTTGAGTAACTTACTGAAGCATCAGTGAATTACAAAAAAATATCACCATCGTAAAAAAAAACTCAAGTAGAATTGCAAGTCGCTTGATCCAATGCTAATGAACTCCTTGGCGAGGTTCTTCTCTTTTTTTTTTAATTGCGATGAGAGATTCAAGAGTTTCAGCGTGTGTAAAAATGATGATCAAGATCTTTATGAATTCCCACTAACAGGCATTTGAAATGCTCAGATTAGCTCAAATATGATTATTATATTATTATTATTTTTTTGAGTGGTCGGGGTAGAAAATTCATAAGTTAGCAAAGAAGTGTTTGAACCACAAGCTGATTTTCACGTTGGGAAGTACGCTCCAACAATCTTTACCTTTTCTCATTTGCGATGCATTTGAACTTCATGTTCTAGCTACATAAACTTTAAAGAGCTAGTGTGATGATCACGCAAGCCACCAAACCTTTTTTTTTCACTCATTTGACTGAGCTTAAAGTGATTACTCCAAGCGCCTACGTACCTCGGTGAAGAGGATCAAGTCATATCGTAGTTCAAGATGATGAGTTTTTTTTTTCTTTTTCTTTTTTTTCTTTTTTTTTGGGCCGTACACAGTTTATACTCTTGCGGGCTAGGAGTAACATGCAGTTTATGCTCATACCTTAAGGAGCGTAGACGACTTTCATGGGAAGTATTGCTTCAAAAACTTGGCATTGATGGGACCAACTCTCACACCGTCTTGGTCTAAAACTTTGTAAGCGCCACTTGAACATGCTTCCTTCACAACATACGGTCCGTCCCATTTTGATGTGAACTTGTCCCCGATGCGTTTGTTGAGGATTATGGGTCTCTCGACTGCTAAGACCAATTCTCCCACTTGAAATGATCGAGGTCGCACTTTCTTATTGAATGCTCTTGCAAGTCGAGCTTGATAACACTCCAATTTTTGTTGCGCTTCCAATCTCTTTTCATCCAATGCCTCTAACTCTGGTAGACGAAGTTGGGCGTTGCTTTCAGTTGTAAGTCCCTCTTGGACTGCTATTCGCAATGATGGAATTTGCTTCTCTAATGGAAGGACTGCTTCTACGCCATACACCAATGAAAACGGCATCGCTTGCGTAGCCGTTCTAAGGGTTGTACGATATGCCCACAAAGCTTCACCAACTCTCTCATGCCAGTCTCTTTTATTCTTTGCAACTACTTTCTTCAATAGGTTACCAAGTGTCTTGTTAAAAGCTTCAGCAAGACCATTGGCAGGTGCATTGTACATTGAAGATTTATGTTGCTTAAAATTGAACTTCTCACACAAACTACTCATGAGTTTATTATTGAATGGTGTTCCATTATCAGTGATTATACATCTTGGTATGCCATATCTAAAAATTATGTTTGATATGATAAAATCAACAACATTTTCCTTCTTTACCTCTTTTAACGGTACAGCTTCAGCCCATCTAGAGAAATAGTCAGTGGCAGCCAAGATATATATTTGTCCTTTTGACGACTTTGGAAGAGGTCCAACAATATCAAGTCCCCATGCATCGAAGGGCCACGAGGCTACAGTCAGATGCAGAGACTCTGGAGATTAATGAATGTAATTAGCGTGGAATTGACACGCTTGACACTTTTTGGCATGCTCTAAGCATCCATCACCATTGTCGGCCAATAGTAGCCCATCCTCTTGATGCGAAAATGAAGTTTAGGCCCTGATTGGTGTGCTCCACATGTGCCAGAATGTGCCTCTTCCATTGTTTGTTGAGCTTCTACTTTGTCAAGACACCAGGAATAGTCCCTCAAAAGAACGACGAAATAGTATTCCATCGTGAAAGATGAATCGTGGTGCCCTTCTCTTAATGTCTACTCTTACTCGTGGATCCTTAGGCAACCTTCCATGTTCAAGATACTCAATCAGTGGTTTCCTCCAATCTTCTTCTTCAACCACCCGAACAGATACATGATGGCTTTCATCGATTTGAAGATCAAGACAACTAGGAACAACCCATCGATGACATACACGTACCTTTGTTGTCTCATTTTCTCCAAGTGCCATTGTTGAATCCAAGTTAGCCAAAGCATCTTTCATGCGGTTTTCTTCTCTTGGGACATGATTTAAGAACACTCGATCAAACCTTTCAAGTAAGAAAGTAGCATATTGGTGATATGCCAAAAGATCTTCTTTCTTCACCTCGTAACTCCCCGAGAGTTGATTGATGATCATTGTGAGTCACCGTATACATCCAATTGAGGAATCTTCATATCTGATGCCATTTCAAGGCCCACAATCAAAGCTTGGTATTCTGCAACATTGTTGGAACATGTTTCACCTAGAACAAAAGAGAATGGTAAGATTAGTCATTCTGGAGATATCAACACCACGCCTGCCCCTGCTCCTTCTGAGCGTGCAGATCCATCAAAGAACATTGTCCAGGATGGCAGCTCTTCAGTAAAAAATGTGTCTTCATCAGGGAACTCATCTGAAGTTTCCCATTTTCCCGAAAGAGGATGATCGGCAAGGAAATTAGCAAGTTCTTGCCCCTTCACAGCTTTTTGAGGTGTGTATATGATCTCATATTGATTAAACAATATAGACCATCTTTCTAGACGTCCTGAGAGAACTGGTCGAGTCATTACGAACTTTATGGGATCAGCCCGAGAAATTAGCTTGACGGTGTAGGCTTCAAAATAATGCCTCAATTTCTTTATTGCATAAAACAATGCTAAACACATCTTCTCGATAGGTGTATAATTCAACTCAGCCCCTATCAAAGTCCGACTCTGATAGTATAGTGCTTGTTCCTTCTTAGCTTCATTCTCTTGGGCAAGAAGTGCCCCAAGTGATCGCTCTTGCGATGCAATGTATAGTATCAATGGCTTCCCAGGAGTTGGTGCCCCTAATACAGGTGAATTCAACAAGTAGCTTTTGATGCTTTCAAAAGCATTTTGACATGATTGATCCCAGTGGAAAGAAATATCTTTCTTCATCAAATGATTGAAGGGTTGACATCGTCCAGCAAGGTTAGAAATGAACCTACGGATGAATGCCAAATTTCCTTGTAGACTGCGGAGGTCTCTCAAGTTCTTTGGCTCACGCATTTTTTGAATGGCATCAATCTTTGCAGGATCAACTTCAATTCCTCAGTGACGCACAATGAAGCCAAGAAACTTTCTAGAGGTAACCCCAAATGCGCATTTGAGAGGATTTATCTTTAGGTCAAACTTCCTTAACCTTTCAAAAACAATTCGAAGGCCTTCAAGATGGTGTTCCCTTTGATTCGTCTTTACCACTAAGTCATCGACATAACATTCCACCCTCTTATGAAGCATGTCATCAAATATGTTTTGCATTGCCCGTTGATAGGTGGCCCCAGCATTCTTTAGACCAAAGGGCATCACTTTGTAACAATAAATCCCTTTCAGAGTTCGAAATGCAGTGTATTCTTCATCTTTTGGAGACATTCTGATTTGATTCTATCTAGAAGACCCATCCATAAATGACATAGCTTCATGCCCAGTTGTAGCATCAACCATGAGCTCAATGATTGGCAGAGGGAAGTCATCTTTTGGACACGCCTTGTTCAAATCTCGAAAATCAACACAGACACGTATTTGACCATTCTTCTTCTTAACAGGCACAATATTTGATATCCACAAAGGGTATTTCACTTCTCGAATAAATCCAGCTTCGATGAGCTTGTTGACCTCCGCTTCAATTTGTGTGACCAACTCCGGACGAAACACTTGTTGTGACTGCTTTATAGGACGTGTTCCCTTTTTGATCCCCAAATGATGAATAGCTATGCTGGGACTAAGGCCTGGCATTTCTTTGTACGACCAAGCAAAAACATCCTTAAACTCAACCAATAACTTAAAGTATTTCCTCTCTTCTTCTGGTGTAAGAAGTGTGCTAACGAAGATTGGACGTGGATCTTCTATAGTGCCTAGATTTAGTTCCTTAAGGTCATCTACGGTCGATTGTACGACATCCTCCAATTGAGGGGGAGCCTCTTAGACATCACCATTTGCATCATCAATGTCTGGACCTTCTTCCACTGTTATGTGATAGAATGATTGTGTCAAGTTTGAATCTTCCACCTCGTTTCTCATGAAGACTGTGATGGCTTTATCTTCCTCCTTCTTGGTTTCTCCATGAAATTGGTTGGTGACAACAATTGTGCTTCTTTTCACCTTCAAAGAACCATCAGTGGAGATCGACAATACAGCCTTTCTCTTCATACATGATGGGAAAGCACTATGAATATCCTTGTCGTCAATTATATCACCAGAATCTTGATTTTCATGCTCCAGCAACCTCCTTTCAGATAATGGCTTTCTTTTGGTTCCCAAGCAATGAAATACAGAGGTATTTGAGGTGGTGGCATATTCATCCACTTGTTTAGAGGATTCTCTCTCACCCTTGCAGCCCAATCTTTCAAATGCAGAGACACGAGGTGTCAATCTCCCAATGCGTTCAAACACTAAAGTCCGTCGTGGTGTTTTACCCCCCTTAGCTTCCTCTGTCTTTTCTGTAGAGGTGTAGTGGGATGAAGTAACTTCTTTCCCCTTCTTAGACGAAATTCGAAGAGGCTCTGGCAAGCTGAATCCTAACCCAAACTTAGGAGTTGCGACTTGATATCCTTGCTTTCTTAACTGCATTTGAGACTTTGTAAGACTGTGTATCTTTTCACAAGTGACTTCATCCCTGAGTTCTCCTAACTTCACTGGATTCGAGAAATCATAGCCTGATTTTTCAAACAATGTGAAGACCTTTTGATCAAAGTTCCCTTTTATCTTACAAACTTGGATATTGGCTTTGGAGGGCTCCAAAGCGACACACGGGATTTACGCGACTGGGACAGTCATTTTCTCCTTCAAATCTTGGAGGGTTATGTGACTAAGTTCCTTCCTCGGTGGCTGGACTTGTTGAGTGCATTCCTCTAGTAGTGATTGTCCCTTTTTTCGACGTTCACGTGGAATATATCAAAAAATTGGTTGCTCATCATCCATATTAGTCTGCACGTCTCCTTTAGATGGTGAAAGCTTGATGGAAACCTCTTTTGTCCTCTTCTTAGACATCTTGATAGCAGCCCATTGAACTTTACTATCTTCAAAATCAATTGAGTCGGCTTATTCATATTTTTCCATATTTGATCTTCCAGCAACATATGACTCTGTCTCAGTGAAAGGATTGATGTCTGCATCAATTTTGATGACTTCACCATCTTTCATGTACTTCATGCATTGATGCAAAGTAGATGGCACCACTCCATTTTCATGAACCCAAGGACGTCCGAGCAACAAGTTGTATGATGTTTTGGCATCTATGACATGAATCAAAGTGTTTGATTTCACATCGCGAATAGACAATCCTACACGAATCTTCCCTATGGATCATTGTCCTCTTTGATTGAAACCTTGAATCGTTAGGTTACTTTTGGACAATTCATCAATAGAGATACCAAGTTTTTTCAGAACAACTTTTTGCATGATATTGACTGCCGAACCCCCATCGATTAGTATGCGATTGAGATGTTGCTCTCGAATAGACCCTACAACAAACAAGGGTCTATTATGTAGCTTAGACCCTAACAACAAGTCATCTTCTGTGAAGGATATTGTAGCACAACATGAGGCAACTTTTTCATCACTTTGATGTTCTTGTGTTATTGTTGGATTATGCTCACCTTCGTTTCCCTTTGTTTCGTCTGTGCTGGAAATAACATGTGTTGCACCAATTTGACTACCACAAAAGAATTTTTTAGGAAAG
This sequence comes from Solanum sitiens, assembly GCA_016801875.1. NCBI lineage: Eukaryota > Viridiplantae > Streptophyta > Magnoliopsida > Solanales > Solanaceae > Solanum > Solanum sitiens. Next base: position 1,076,135 of record JABWTJ010000304.1, read on the forward strand.
AATTCATCCAATGTAATGGGCCTTCGAACCTTCTGCGATGAAGGACCATTGATCTTTCGAATAGTACAAGGCTTGACACTTTTTGATGGTTGTAGTTTATCCACATCGCTCCTTGTCGCTCTTGTCTTAGGAAGTCGTATCCTAAGAACTGCTTGATTTCTCCGCTTATTACGAGTAACCAAAGTCCAACCATCTACTTCATTTTCCTTGTGGTTGTCTATCTCTAGTTAACCCTCAAGAGTTTTCCTTGGAACATCAACTTTAACAGGCGCTAAACTTCCAAATTGCAAAAAGGTGGCGTTTGGAATAGATGGTGACCTTGAGCACTTCTTTTGATTTGGTGCTACACTAGCATGATTTGCCTCCGCTGTTTCATCTTGGTCAATGATGATTTTTCCTTCACTTACCAACATCATGATTTTCTCCTTCACGATAAAACATTTACTTGTCGGGTGGCCACGGACGCGATGAAACTTGCAATATCTAGGATCACCAACCTTATTGATCTCTTCAGGCCTCTTAGACTCAGGAAGATCAATAACCTTCTTATCCAGTAATTCCACAAGAATGATAGGTACATCTGAATCTGGAAATGGATAGACCTTTGCCTCTAACTCCCTCAAGGTTGGGCGTCGCCTCTCCTCCCTTGGATATTGACTTGGGGCTTCTTCCTCTTTTAGTTTACTCTTGGTGGTGACCTTTACAGAAGTTGCTTTCACCGCCATATATTCCTTAGTCTGGATCTTTGAGGTCATACCTTTCTTGAACTCCTTCTTTTCCTTCGTCAAATCAGCAAAAGGACATGTCTTCCCATGACTTGCGATGCTCAACTCCATGTCATGCGCTCGTGTAGCAAGTTCTTCAAAAGTTCGCAGCTTGATTCCCTGTAGTATGTATAGAAGTCCCCAATGCATACCCTGAATGCACATTTCCACAGCAGATATTTCAGAAAGACGATCTTTGCAGTCTAGGCTCAACGATCTCCAACGATTGATGTAATCCACCACAGGCTCGTCCTTTCTTTGCTTAGTGCCAGTCAACTCTATCATGCTTACTGTTCGGCGATTACTGTAGAAACGATTGAGAAATTCCTTCTCAAGTTGCTCCCAACTATCAATGGACTCATGTTCCAGGTCAATATACCAGTCGAAGGTATTCCCTTTCAGCGAACGAACAAATTGTTTTACCAAAAGGTCGCCATGTGTTCCAGCATTGCTACAAGTTTCAACAAAGTGGGAAATATGCTGCCTTGGGTTCCCTTTGCCATCAAAATGTTATAGCTTTGGTGGTTGATAATTTGCTGGCATTGATAGACAATCAATCCGTCTGGTATATGGCTTGGAGTAATACAAGGAACTTTGTGCTGTTCCGCCATATTGAGCCCTGATAGTGTTCGTTATCATGTCTTGCAACTGTTGGACAGATAGTGCAGCAACTGAAGCAGATTGTTTCTCCTTTTGAAACTTGGACTTTGCTAGAGATTCCTCAACGTCCTTGTTTTGTTGATCAAAACCAGTTTGACTAGTGAGAACGTGACTTGACTCTCCAGGCGTAAAGGTCTCCAACTTGTTCATAAGTTGAGCAATATGAAGATTTTTATCATCAACGGATTTCTTTAAAGGCCTCAATTGTTTGCTCCATCATCGCAAACTTCTCGTCCATGTTAGTTGAGTCAGCCATCAAAGCATTGACATTCATTGAAGTTGGAGAATCCATTGAATCTTCCGAATCACCAAAGTTGGAGCCAATTTGAGAAGATTCTCCGAAGAATACAGACGCAAGATTTCCTCTAGGTGTTGCACTTACGACCATCGTATGAGAGTTGTTGCTTTTCATCGCCTCTAAAGAAGTGAAGTATTCCGATCCATCTAGCCCACTATTTTTGAACTTACGTCGAGTAATAGGGCGAACATGACTGAGACCAGCAGACACGGTATCAGTAGACTCCTTGTTAGACAAATCACAACTCTTTATGAACGTCATTGCAGTAGTAGCCTCTGTAGTTTCTGATTTGTAAGAGAAAGAGATGAAGAGCAGAATCGATCCCACTGGGCGTGCCAAATTTGTTCGCAACAAATTTTCGTAAGCATGGAAAATCAACTGCAAGCAAAATAAATAAAAGAAAAATGTGATTTTATTAATGAATCGTTGTGAGTACAATTCTGTTGTTCTCTTGATTCTCTCTCCTAAGTTTATCCGCGGTTCGAGGGCCTTCAGTAACGTATTTCTTGAATGTAGGATGATGTAGACCTCCTTGAGATGTTGTCAATCTCTGGGACGTCGAAAAGCGCTTCGTCGTTGTAAGTCGATCTCCGGAAAGAACTCCGTTGATCACTCCTTCGAAGAACTATCAATGTTGATGTTGTAGTTTTCTCCAATTTACTGAATGCTTGTTGAAGAGTTTTTTTTTTCGATCCCTTGAATGTCATGTTAATCCCCTATTTATAGTTGTAGGGGGTGGACAAGGTTGCATATGATTGGCCAAAGGATGTCATTTTGACACTTGGCGTGCTGTAATTGGTTCTTGCACTTGACTGGGACTAACACCTCATTTGGATATGTGGCGTCACCTTGTTGGTTTTGGATGCCCAGTCACCGTGACACGTGGCATGAGTTTGGGTTTAGGTGAAATAGACCTTGGATTTCAACTTTAATAAAATGAACTCATTTATTTGTAAAGCCCAAATTAATCATTCAGCCCAAATGAACATGGATTTAATTTAAATTTTGTATGAATTTGATCCAATTACAATTTATGTGTCTACACACCCCATCCTATTGGCTATGTGCACGATGTGCGTTGTGTTTTTTAAAATATAGTTAACTGAATTGAATTATGTCATCCTCTTACGATCAATTTTTTTGGTTGCATGTATTGTAAATTTACTATCAAATTTAGTAAGTTTAGACTGACCTAGGAAATGATATTTAGAAGAAACTTTGAAATTTCATGTGCAGGTTATATAACTGAAATATGAGAACTGTTCATTTCCAAAAATAAAAGTGATGTAAATCGTCACAAAATCTTATTAAATGTAAGATCTAACATAATATACTAAATAATAGGTAAAATTAAAATAAAATTTCAAAAGAATATTTTTCAAATTATGATGGACATTCATTGTTGAGATAACATTATTTTTTTCGATAAATCACTAATATAAAAAAGGAATATCAAAATATTTAGGTTGATTTAAAGAAGAATGATATTTAGAGGACAAATTTAAAATTTTACGTGCAAGTTTCGTGATTTTTATATGACATTAATTTTGTTGTTAAAAAGAATAGGAAACCATCTAATTAGAAATACATTCGTATCATATTTGTTAATTCTTTCTAGTCTTTCAAATAATTATGTATCTTGCCATTAATCAATAGTTTCCTACCATATATTAAAAAAGATATAGCTAAATGGTAATACATGTATTTTTTATACCGAATACACTTTAGTATGGGTTTGAGATGGGGAGAGAGACGAGCAATATACTCATATATCATGGATATATGCAAATCACATTAGATACGTGTATTTGCATGTATATGGTATCATTCGTATCCCAGATACATGTGAATCCACTTGGATACAACATATCTAGAATAAATTAGACCAATTTTTGACCTCATGTATCCCGAGATCAAAGTCTAGTGAGTTTTCCAAAAAGTATCTTTTGGTCCTAATATACCCATAATGGGTGTTAGCTAAATTTGTCAGTCTATTAGTTAATGTAACCCTTAACCTTTACTCAGTCTATACAAACACTATTACAAGGGTTGGAAAAACAACTCTAAATCGTCGAGAGAATGACGAAAGCTAGTTATTTTACAACACTAAATGATTATTAATCTATGGAACTAGGAAATTCATCTAGTCAATAGAGGATTTCTAACCACTAGCGATTCAAAGCGGCATTTCTGCATACGATACACTTTCGCCGAAGACATTTATTGTAAGTTTCAAACTAACATTTAATTGTTAAATTGCAAGTTTCCAACTTCTAACTGAAATATGAGAAACATAGCTTAAACTCTTTTGAGCTAGTGTAAAGATTTTCTTAAAAAAGTATCTAAAAGAATATTTTACAAATAGTAAAAAATAAAAATAATATAATTTTTCGCTTTGATTAAAGCACTTGTTCGTTGCCTAAATTTTTGCCTCAAATTAAATCATTATAGAAAAAATATAAAAGGTAAAAAAATATGAATGCTATCATCTTGTTGAATAATTAATGAGCACATAAACTCAATTAGACATCACTATTAGTCACAACCAAAATCCCTACATGAAAAAAAAAAACACTTTCTAATGCCATCTCTTCTCAACATACTCAATAATATAAAAAATATATATAATTTTGCCGACTCCAAGTAATTAAAGAAATTAATTTGGGCAAGTAAATTTAGATATATTTGATATAATTGGTTATGTTGTAGTGGTGGCAGAAATAAAACTTATCCGTACGTGGCTACACCAATTCAATACATGTACGTCATGTATATAAATTTACAATTTATTTTACTCATCTTTAATTAGTTAAGATGTATTTTACTTTATTAAATCACGTAATAATGAAATTAATCGTACTAAATAAATACATGCATAAAGTATATAAAGTAGATGGATCCAATGTAGTAATTCGGGAAATAAATAAAAAAAAAAAAAAGAGTTAGGTTGGGTCATATATATTAAATTTGATCGGTAATTTAAAATTTTATATGAATGAAATATGAAAATTGTTTATGTCAAAATAAAAGTGAAAATATCAAAACCAACTTTGTCCATATCATTATTTTTTGTAATTCAAAAAACCTCTTCACACATATTAATTATCCAAATTATAACAATCCTAATAATTGAAGCTTCTTTAAATTTTTTGTACTTCTTCCCAAAACGGCAAAACCTGCCTCTTCCCCCTTTTCCTTTATATCCATCTGTCTTTCTTTGTTTTTTTTTCCTATATCAAGAATCAAGAAAAAAAGGTACTTAATTCTTTTTTTCTCTTTCTACGATTTTTTTTAATATATGGTTTATATGCGAAATTGGAATGTATATGTTTTTAATTATGGAATAAATATATTTGATTTTAGTTTCCTTTTTTTTTCTTCATGTAACGACCCTTTTGGTCATTTGAGTACTAGAATTTTTTTTATTGCATAAAATATTTTTCGATATGTTCTAAAGGAATATTTTGGACTATTCGTAGTTAAAATTAGAGAATTATTGGGATAATTTTAATAATTTACTTAGTTGGTGGTTAAAGAAAATAACATTAAAATTAATAATGGGCCACTTGTATTATATTTATAATAAAAAGTAAGGAAGGTTTATTAATTTTGAGCCATTAGATAAAAAGAAAATAAAGGGAGTTCGGGCGATTGTGCATAAGCCGCGCAGGAGAAAGGATCAATTCAGGTATGAATTTAGTTTGGAAAATTTTGTTTTAGGTAAAGATCACATGATGTAGGTTTATAATTAAGGGAGTATTACATGTTGGGTTCCGTGAAACATAGGTTATTAAATTTGGTGGGTTTAATTGCATGTAATGATGGCATAATGATTGGCTGAAGAATAACAAACAATTGGAATGTTTTAAATTCTTGTACGTAATTATTGATTGGAAAATTGAGGCCAAATATTATGACCAGTAAGAGAGTAAGGTGGGGACTTTGATATTTATATGATAAAATTGAGATAATTTCCTTTTGGGTGTTTTAAATTATGTTATATTTTGTTTTGGTTTTCCCTGGTAGAGGTTACTGGGCATAGACGTAACCTTAAATTTCCAAATCATTCAATAGTTATCTTGTTATGAGTCAAGTTTTAATATATTGAGTTAGGTAATTAAATATTAAGTGTATTAGGTTATTTATATTTCACTAAAGTTATGCTAATTGGAGGAATTAAAACTTACCCTTAGGGTTGAACTTTAGAAAAATTGATTATAAATTAGATGAGTTGTTGGGTTTAGGCTGGACATAAAGTAATATGAGTGTTTATAGACTCGTTAACTTATAAATTATGCATATATACTTGATAGATTGGAAAGGTTTGGAGGCATTGAGGAAAGAAAAAGTATTGGAGAAGTAGCTTACTTGACTTCGGTTCTTCGGTGGAGGTAGGTTATGCTTTATGCTATTTGATAGTAAACTCTTAATAGTGATTGATATGCATTGAAGGATATTGTGAATTTTTCTATGTACTCGATTGTGTGGTTGTGTGGCTTGGTTGTGTGTTTTGTGATTGGTCTGGAATTCCGAGACCGTGGAATTGATATTCTTGAACCCTATTTATCGAAGTGATGCCTTGAATAAAGAAGGTTGGATGAAATATTATCAATGAATTGAAAGTGGTGATAATAAATGATAAATTAATAGTATAATTGGATCGGAGTGTCAAGTTTCGACACGGTATAATTGGATCGGAGTGTCACGTTCCGACACAGTATTCTTGGATCAGAGTGTCACGTTTCGACACAATATTCTTGGATCAGAGTGTCACGTTCCGACACTGTATTCTTGGATCGGAGTGTCATGTCCCTACACGGTATAATTGGATCGGAGTGTCACGTTCCGACACAATAATATTAAAGGAAAAACATATTGAATTAACGAAAAGTACTCAACTCTCAAAGAACTCAATTTCCCAAATGGTTTGGTTGGAGAAATGAGTTCTCATGGATGACTTTGATATTGTTGAATTATTACATACTTACTCTAGTGTTGTTGACACTGGTTCATGTTGTTTGTTGCTTATCACCTGTTAAGTGCTATAGTTGAGTTCATACTATTATTCATTGTATATTAGTTTCTATTTTGGGTTGGCCGATGATACCTATTAAGTACATGTTGCCCGTACTGAGACCTACTTGTGTTTTTCTTTGTTTTACTTTTATGGAGTGCAACGAGTGTACCAACGACTTTGACTTGCCCTCAGCTCTAGTCAATCTCCACATATCAGGTTCCAGGGTGAGCTATTCATTCAAGAGTGTGTTGGATTCTCTTGATCATGTCATGATGTGCTTAGTTTTTGGACATAAACTATTGTATTTATTTATTTTGGTGTCTTTAATAATCTTAGACTTAGTATTTTGAAGATTAGGTGTCTTTGATATGATGACTTTCAGGTTTTGGAAAACAATATTTAATAAGATTTTAAGCTTCTGCATTGTAATTGTATTTTGTAAGTTGGGGGTTAAATTTGTTGGTCCTCCCACCTAGGAGATTAAGTGTGGGTGCCACTCACGACTCGATTTGGGTAGTGACATTGCAGTGTATGAAGGAAGATGGATGATTTTGATAAACGTCTAGCTAGTTTGAAGAGTGTTTTGACATGTGAAATTTGTAAAACGCCATGTAAAGATATTACAATTATTGAAGAATGTTGTCACAGATGTAAGAAAATTTTAATGTTTTGGGGGGTATATCTTTTTATTTGGTGATGTTAATAAATTCTTTGAATTTGTGATTCCATGATCTTGATATTCAAATTTTCATTGTTATGTTCTATTCATTATCTTTGTTATTCTCATTGAAGTAGAGTTATCCAGAAAACCCTTTTATCTCCGTGGTCGGTAGGCTTACACCCTACTTTGTGAGAGTGTGTGTTGTTGTTGTAATTTTTTTTTTTTAATGTAAGTGATTTTGATAAACCACTTGTACTGTCATTGAGGATCTTAAATTATTTATTTATTTTCATTCTTTTCAATGTTTTTTAAAGATGAATTTAAATTTAAGTTTTTTGGGGTTCATTTTATTTGACTGATGTAGATGAATCATTTTACTTGTGATTTCATAATTTTAAATTTTTTATTTTCTTGGTTACGTGATTTTCAATTTTTTTCTAATCTTATCGAGGTGGAGTTATCCAAACAACATTATATCTCTGCATATCATCAAACACGACTTTGTGAGACTATTGGTGTATGTAGTTGTATATGTTTTTCTTTAAAAAATATATATAAAACATCAGTGATTTATAAATTACTAGTTCTCGTAATTGGAGGATCTTAATTTTTTATTTTTACTTTTATTTTCGTTCTTTCAAAAAAAAAATCTAAAATGATTAATTGAAATATAAATTTTTGGGGATTCATTTTTTTTGAGTGACATTGATAAATCATTTGTATCTGTGATATTCTGAACTTGAATTTTTAATTTATTAATATTCTTTTTATTATTTTTATTTTAATTTAAAATTTGAATTTTGTTTTATTTTTTTATTTTTTTATATATTAGTGATTTTGATAAATCATTTGTTCTTGTGAATTAATGATCTTGACTTTCTTAATCGTTCTTTGCAATGATTTTCAATATAATTTGTGTCATTTCAAGGTTTATGTTTCTAGGTCTTTTATACACGAATTAGTACATATCATGTTTCTTGATTAAACAATTTATTTATTTATTTATTAACTTTCTTGTATGATTAATTTGTTTCAATATGGTTCAACATTTTTTTTCTTGTCACTTCTTATTTTTAATTGATTTCATATCAATTTTCTTTATTTTTATGTTTTTTTTTATGAAATTTTATTAATTTATGTTAATATTTTTAATAGTTTGCAAGAAATGAATAACGAGGAAGATATCAAAACAGAAATAGAATATTTTTCCAGAATGCAATATGAATTTAGGTGTTGCCCCATTGCAAAAACTCAGGTATATATAATTATTCGCTCGAAAAATTTTGAATTTTTAATTATAGTGACATATATCTTTTTCTTGTAGCTTTCAATACGTAAGCTTTATTGAAAAATCATAAAAACTGTATTACATAAAGTGGAACGGAGAGAGTTATATACTTCTTTTGTCTCATTTTATAGTGGATGTGTTACTATTTGGGGAGTCCGATAATATTTTCTTTGACTAGTTTTTTCCCAAAAAACAAAAATTCAATATTTTCAATTATTCATTATATTGACTTACAATATTTTTCATGTAGTTTTCAAATATATAATTTTATTTTTAAAAACTTGAACGATCTGTACGCAAATTCTTAGTCAAATCAAGTATTTTGATTTTTTTATGTTGACCATAGGCACATGTTGCAGCATTATATGTTAAAAGTATTATGGTATGAGGAGTCAAATTTTTTTCCATAACGCATATTATGATTTAGTAACTATATTGATATGGAGTATTTTTTGTGTAGTTTTTAAATATATATAAACATTCATTTTTAAAAATTAAAATAATTTATATCCAAATTCATAGTTTCTATCTTAATCCTCTGTACCGTTTCATATATATCTGTGTTTGTGTGTGCGCGCCGTGCGTACGCGCGCATGCGTGTGTGAAATAAGTATTGACATAACCTTATAATGCTTAATTTTACAGGTCTGATCACCAAATGCAACGGATAAGAGACATATTCTCAAGTAAAATAAGAGAATTAATTGAGCTTGGACTAATAAAAAAGTTCAAAAAAGACGAACCCCAAAAGTTAGCTCGGGAAGATATTGATCTCAATTATAGTGCCGAAATGCTCATTGATCCGTCGCCTTCTCTTCCTGCTCCTATTGTTGTTGCTACCACCTCAAGGAGAAAGGAGAAATCAATTTCATCCATAGTAAACACTATACCACTTGTTGTTGATGATCAAGCTTTGAATCAGGACAACGTTTCGAGTAGTAATACCGGAAGGGAAAGGGGAAGAGGAAGAGAAAGTTCACAAAATAATGCTAATGTTATTGATTTCAATAATGGAGATGTGCATCCAGGAAGTTCAACCATTCCTCTTCATTTGAGCAAGGGTACTCATTATAAACAAGAGGTATAATTGAAATCTATTTTATGTTTTAGTTATGATGATTCACATAGCTCACCTTAACCTATTTGATATGGGGGGGGGGGGGGGGGGAGGGGGAGGGGGATTGTAATAGTTGTTGTTCTATGGAAAAATCACTTATTTTTATTGGGACAAACTAAATTTAAAAATGCAATTATAATTGACATAATAAGATAAAGGGAACTGATCAACCAGAAAGTTCAATCATTCATCTTCTTTCAGGCAAAGCTACTCAACATAAAAAAAAAAACAAGTACAAATTAGTCATACGCTAAGTTGTTACTTTTAATATCGTACTTGACTTAGATTCTTTAAAATACATTATACCTTTGAAGAATTCAACACACATTTATTGACATTTTAAAGACTCTAAATACCATAGGTCGATCATATGTTAGTATTAGGTAATTATTTCTTGTCTAGTCATTAAAGAGTTTGAACAACTAGTTAATGTTCAACATGTGCTAGGTGAAAGTAATCGACTTGGTTGAAATCCAAGCTAAATCTTGATTGGATTATGTGAGTTCAATTGATACCATTATTTTTTATTCAAATTATGTACACATGTAGATCACACTCATTCTCAACCTAGGTATATATAAGTTCTAAGCTATTAGTTAACAATTGGACCAAGATCCATGAGGCAGATCTATCCTCATCCAAAGGAAGTCAATTGACAACTCTTGGAAAAGCATTGCTCTTATATATGCTATATGTTGAATTCTTTGACTTATTATTTAAATTTTTTCTAAATACTTTGAATTTCCTTAGTGAATGAAAATTGTACTAACACTTGTGATCACTTGTTGAAGGTTGAGAGTATTGATTATGTTGTTGAGTCCTAAAAAAATGATGGTATCTCAAAGAAAAACAAAAGTTTTGAACTATTGGATGGGATGAATGACTTAAGGGGACCATTGAAGAAATTGGTAACAAAAGGTAACTCCCTTAACTCAGCTGGGCCATTCTATATGGTGGAATGGAAATGGGGCGAGTCCCCGGCTCCAGGTCAATAAAAAAATAAATATCTCTATTTGGTGACATATCAGACAAGTGTGCAAGAAAGACATCCACAAACTCACAGACTATCGAAACAGACTCGATCGAAGGCACTTTGGAATTATCATCCCTGAGATGTGCCAAGAAAGCTAAACAACCCTTAATCACCAACCTCTTAGGACTAGGAAAAGAGATAATATGAACTGGGGTAGAAATATAGTCACCCGCCCACACTAGTCGATCTGTCCCAGGCTTGGCCAAGGTCATAGTCTTAGCATTACAATCTAAGATAGAAAAATTTGGAGAAAGTCCAATCATACCAAGAATTACATCAAATTCAACCATCTCTAGAATAATTAAATCTACATAAGTGTTTCTCCCCTCAAAAGTCTCAAGGCAAGACCTATACACCTTTTCAACTATCATAGACTCACCAGCAGGTGTAGAGACACGAATAGGCATGTCAAGCAAATCACAAAGCAAATCAAGACCAGTAACGAACGAGGAAGATACATAAGAAAACGTGGATCCAAGATCAAACAATACCAGAAGAGTATACCTGTGATAACAACATCAAATGTCTCTGCCTCTAACCTCATAGGGAAAGCATAACAATGGGCCCTATTACATGTCTGTCCATTGCCCCTACCAGGTTGTGCTCCAGTAGTTCAAACCTGCTCGCCACCCCGACTGAACTGGTGACCACCATTACCTTGGCCATCACGTCCTATAGAATGACGACCTCTAACATGACCACGTCTACCTGTAACTTCTTGGGATCTGTAACTCTGCTTTGGATAATGTTTCCTAATATGTCCATCCTCCCCATATACATAACATGTCCCCGAGTCGAGTCTAGGACTCTCTAAAGATGAAAAAGTCTGAAGATAACCTCCAAACACACAAAAAGGCTGACTAGTCTGCGACGGACCCTCAGATGAAGCCAAAAGTGATGACCGAATAGGACGAGGTGGATAACCCCCTGAACTCTGCCCTCTGGAGTAAGAACCACTAAACTCACCTCCCTTACGGAACTTCTTAAATGTCGAAACCTTAGTGAAGTCATCCGGCTTCACTCTACCTACCTCTATTAAAAAATGAACCACTTTCTAAAAGGATTTTGCAGCAGCAGCTACCTGTAAAGCTAGAATATGCAAATCTGACCTCAATCCGAACACAAAGTGGCAAATCTGCTCTTGCAGATTGAAGCAAAGCTGAGTGGAATACCTGGATAATGCATGAAATTTGGCCTCATAAGTTGCAACAGACATCCTTACCTGCTCTAGGTTTAGGAAATGATCTCTCCTCTTGTCCCTCAAGGGGATGCCAAAATGTGGTGGAGGTCTCCTGTCAAGCATCAACCAGCGAAGGCACAACCTATGACTTGGACAACATTTTCTAGCTTCTTCATGGAGAAGTATATACCTCGTACCTTGAGAGATATGCGAATATATGATTTCCTTAACGTAGAGCAGGGAAGGGTGTCTATTGCAACTTATGAGGTCAAATTTAGTGCATTATCCAAGTATGCCACTCAGCTTTGCTTTAGTCCGCAAGAGCGGATTCACCGCTTTGTGAAGGGAGGTGTCGACATTTAAGAAGTTCTGTAAGGGATGTGAGTTTAGTGGTTCTTACTCCAGAGGGCAGACTTCAGGGGGTTATCCACCCCGTCCTATTCAGTCTTAATTGCAGGCTTCAGCTGAGGGTCCGTCGCAGACCAGTCAACTTTTTTCTTATTTTAGAGGTTTTCTTCAAACATTTTCAGCTTCAGAGAGGCCTACATTCGACTCCCGGACTTGTTAAGGATATGGGGAGGCTGGACATACTAGGAAATAATGTCAAAAGAAGAGTTACAAATCCCAAGAAGTTACAGGTAGAGGTGGTCATGGTAGAGGCCGTCATTCTGTAGGACATGGTGACCAAGGTAATGGTGGTCATTAGTTCAGTCGGGGTGGCGGGCAGGTTTGAACTACCGGAGCGCAGCCTGGTAGGGACAATGGACAGACATATGATAAGGCCCATTGTTGTGCTTTCGCAGGGAGGTCTAAGGCAGAGACATTTGATGTTGTTATCATAGGTACTCTTCTGGTCTGTGATTGCATGGCTTTTGTATTTTTTGATCCTTGATCCACATTTTCTTATGTATATTCCTCGTTCGCTACTGGTCTTGATTTGCATTGTTATCTGCTTTACATGCCTATTCGTGTCACTACACCTGTTGGTGAGTCAGTGATAGTTGAGAAGGTGTATAGGTCTTGCCTTGTGAATTTTGTCGGGAGCAAAACCTATGTAGATTTGATTATTCCAGACATGGTTAATTTTTATGTAATTCTGGGTATGACTTGGCTTTCTACAATTTTTGCTATCTTAGATTGTAATGCTAATACTATGACCTTGGCCAAGCCTGGGACAAATAGACTAATGTGGGAGGGTTACTATATTTCTACCCTAGTTATATTATTTCTTTTCTTCGTGCTAAGAGGTTGGTGAGTAAGTGTTGTTTAACTTTCTTTGCACATCTCAGGGATGATACTTCCAAAGTGCCTTCGATCAAGTCTGTTTTGATAGTCAGTGAGTTTTGTGGTTGATTTTACTACAGACCTTCCTGGTATGCCACCAGATAGAGATATTGATTTTTGTATTGACCTGGAGGTGGGGACTCGCCCCATTTCCATTCCACCTTATAGAATGGCCGCATCAGAGTTAAGGGACTTAAAGGCCCAACTTGAAGAGTTTTTAGGTAAGGGTTTTATTAAACCAAGTGCATCTCCTTGGGGTGCTCCGGTTTTATTTGTGAAGAAGAAGGAAAATATTTTTAGGATATGCATAGACTACATCCAGCTGAATAAGGTAACTATTAAGAATAAGTATCCCATTCCTCACATTGATGATTTGTTCGACCAGTTACAAGGTGCTTGTGTCTTCTCTAAAATTGATTTGAGGTCTAGTTATCATCAATTGAAAATGCGGGCAACAGACGTGCCAAAGCTTGCTTTTTGGACCAGGTATGGATATTATGAATTTTTAGTAATGTATTTTGGGCTTACGAATTCCCCTCCTGCTTTCATGAGCCTGATGAACGGGATTTTTAAGCCATATTTGGACCTCTTTGTTATTGTATTTATTGATGATATACTAATATACTCAAAGAGCATGAAAGAACATGAGGAGCATTTGATAATTGTTATTGGGTTGTTAAGGGAGAAAAGGCTTTATACAAAATTCTCCAAGTGTGAGTTTTTGCTCCATTCAGTGTCCTTCTTGGGGCACGTGGTTTCTAAGAATAGAGTGATGGTGCATCCCTCTAAGATTGAAGTAGTAAAGAGTTGGGTAAGTCCTACTAATGTTTAATAGGTAAGGAGCTTTGTTGGTTTAGCTAGATTTTACTGTCGATTCGTCAAGAGATTGTCTTCTATTGCTTCCTAGATGACCAAGTTGACTAAGCAGAATGTTCCATTTGTATGGTCGGATTAATGTGAAGAAAGATTCCTGAAACTCAAGACCTTAATGACTACTACACCGATTCTTTCCTTGCCAGTGGAAGGTAAGAATTTTATTGTTTATTGTGATGCCTCTTATTCTGGTGGGTGCAATGCTAATGCAGGAGAGAAATGTTATTGCTTATGCTTTAAGGCAATTGAAAGTGCATGAACGTAACTATTCAACCTATGGTTTGGAGTTGGCTACAGTTATATTTGCATTGAAGAAGTGGAGGCATTATTAATATGGGGTTAAGTGTGAAGTGTATAAATATCATCGCAGTTTATAATATGTGTTTACTTAGAAGGATTTGAATTTGAGGTAGAGGAGGTGGATGAAGTTATTGAAAGACTATGATACTACTATTTTATATCACCCATGAAAAGCTAATGTTGTGGCAGATGCCCTAAGAACAAAAGCAGAGAGCATGGGTAGTTTGGCCCAACTATAGAGGTTCAGACTCTGGCTAATGACTCTATGTGGCTGGAAGTACTTGGGAAAGAAGGATTTTTGTCCTGTGTGGGGGCAACATATTCTTTCCTTGACAGGATTAAGGGAAAACAATTTGTTGATAAAAAACTGAGCCGAATTCTAGATATGGTATTGCGAGGAAAGGCTAAAGTGGTTGTGATTGATGAGGAAGGCATCTTGAGAATTAAGGGGCGAGTATGTGTGCATTGTGTTGATGATTTGATTCATACTATTCTTAAAGAGGCGCATAGCTCGAGGTATTCAATACATCCTGGTGCAACCAAGATGTATCATGATCTAAGACAACATTATAGGTGGAGTAGAATGAAGCATGACATTTCTGATTTTGTTGCCCAATGTCCGAATTGTCAGCAGGTAAAGTATGAAGATCAGAGGTAGGGAGGGACACTTCAGAGAATGCCCATTTCTGAATGAAAGTGGGAAAGAATTGCAATGGATTTCCTGGTCGGTCTTCCAAAGACATAGGGTAAGTTTGATTCTATTTAGGTAATTGTTGATAGGTTAACCAAGTCTGTTCACTTCGTCCCGGTCAAGATTGCTTACAATGCAGAGAAGTTCGCCAAACTCTATATATGTGAGATTGATTGATTCTATGGAGTTAAAATTTCCATCATATCAGATAGAGGTACACAATTTACTTCTAATTTTTGAAGTACCTTGCATGCTGAATTAGGTACTAGATTGGATCTTTGTACAATATTTCACCCTTAGAACGATAGGCAGTCTGAGCGAAAAATTCAAGTGCTGGAGGATATGCTTCGTTTGTGCGTGATATATTTTGGTGGTCATTGGGATCAATTCTTATCCTTAGCACAATTTTTGTACAACACAATTTTTGTACAACCATAACTATCACTCGAGTATTGATATGGCCCCATTTGAGGCATTGTATGAGATGAGATGTATGTATTCCATTGGTTGGTTTAATGTATTTGAGGTGAGACCTGGGGGTAGCGATCTTTTTAGGAAATCGTTAGAGAAAGTGAAATTCATTCAGGAGAAGCTTTTAGGAGCTCAGAGCAGGCAGAAGGAGTATGCAGATCGGAAGGTTAGGCACTTCGAGTTTATTGAAGGTGAACAAGTCATGCTGAAGGCAGAAGGAGTGTGATGTGGTTCTGTAAGAGAGGTAAGCTTAGTCCGAGGTATATTAGACCATTTGAAGTTCTTAAGCGCATGGGGGAGGTGGCCTATTAATTGGTCTTACCTCCAGGGTTGTCAGGAGTGCACCCGATATTTCATGTGTCTATGCTGACAAAATATCATGGTGATGGAAACTACATCATTCGTTTGGATTCTCTTATGTTTGATGAGAATTCGTAGCTATTCCAGATAGGGAGGTCCGCGATTTGAGGTCAAAAGAAATTGCATCTATCAAAGGTTAAATTGATGAATTGGCCAGTTAAAGAGTCCACTTGGGATTGTGAGACTGATATGTATAAAAGGTATCCACACCTTTTTACCAATTCAGGTACCTTTTCTTACTCTCACCTTCTTTTGATCATTTGAGGACAAACGGTGGTAAATTGGTATCTAATGTAACGACCCTTTTTGGGTGTTTTGAGAACTAGAACTTTTTATTTCGTAAAATACTTTTTGATAGATTCTAAGTGGATATTTTGGACTATTCGTAACTACAATATGAAATTAATGGGGTTGTTTTAATGATTTATATATTTGGTGGTTAAAGAAAATAACATTAAATTAGTAATGGGATGTTCCCAATGTTTCATATCAAATCTATATTAAGTGAGCTTATTATTTGATATACTGATGATATATAATTTCTTTTGCCCTAGTCGGATTTTTAATGAAACGTGGTTGGATGGATTCTTTTACCAACCATGAAACCACGACTTATTTGTCAATTAGTGTTGGTAATTATGCTGAAAAAATGCATTACATCTAATTAAAGCATAATCAACAGTAGATTGATACAAATCGATCTTGCAAGAAAATCAATTTTGTCATCAATAAGATCAACTAGTGTTGGTACTTATGGTTAAAAAACACATTAATCCTAAAGTAAAGCTTAATATCAACACTAGATGGACATAAATCAATATTGCAAGAAAATCAACTTTATGATCAATAGGATCAACTAGTGTTGGTACGTATGCTTAAAAACCACATTATTCTTAAATTAAAGCATAATATCAGAACTAGACAGACACATTGATTTTGCAAGAAAATCAATTTTGTCATCTATAGGATCAACTAGTGTTGGTAATTATGCTTAACAAAAATATTTTCCCTAAATTAAAGCTTAATATCAACACTAGATGGACATAAACCGATCTTGCAAGAAAATCAATTTTAGCATCAATAGGATCAACTAGTGTTGGTACTTATGCTTAACAAGCACATTATTCCTAAAGTAATAGTTAATATCATCATTAGATGAACACTAATCGATCTTGCGAGAAAATAAATTTTGTCATCAATAGGATCAACTAGTGTTGGTACTTATGCTTAACAAATATATATTTCTAAATTTAAAGATAAGTGTCAACACTAGATGGACACAAATCGATCCTTAAAGAAAATTAATTTTGTCATCAATAGGATCAACTAGTGTTGATACTTATGCCTAAAAAATACATTATTCATAAATTAAAACTAAGTGTCAACACTAGATTGATACAAATCGATTTTGCAATAAATAACTGTGGCCATCAATAGGATGCACTAGTGTTGGTACTGATGCTTAACAAATATATATTATTTCAAAATTTAAAGCTAAGTGTCAACACTAGACGGACAAAAATCGATCTTGCAAGAAAATCAATTTTTTCATCAATAGGATCAACTAGTGTTGGTACTTATGCTTAACCAACACATTACTCCTAAATTAAAGATTAACATCAACACTAGATGGACATGGACACAAATCGATCTTGCAAGAAAATCAATTTTATCATCAATAGGATCAACTAGTGTTGGTACTTATGCAGAACAAACACTCAATGGACACAAACAAGTTATCACAAATTAAAGCTAACTATAAACAATAGATGGACACAAACACTTATAGAGAACAACTGTACTTGAACTTTAGAAATTTACCAAACATTATCTCCTTCTTTCATGAAAGAAACAATATAGTCTTGTATTAACCATTGTAGTTGTTGAGCTTCCTCACTTGCCTAGATCGAAAAGTAACAATGTTTGTTATCCTCAGGCCAATGAACAAGTTTTTCTATAGAAATTTCAAAGAAAGCTACATCACACAACAGTAATATTTTTTACCTTCATATCTTTCTCTTTTAAGAAATATACACTAACCACTTTTCTTTTCTTTTTTTAACAAATTGGGAGTTGGGGACGGGAAATAAGTTGGGGAATTGAGCCTTCAGCAAGCGAAAGTTCAGATAGTCAACCAACTGAACTACTAACAAACTAAAATAACTTATGTTCCTATCTAATGCCTCGATAAATTTTCCAAGTCTAACTAAATATTTTAAGAAAAGGAATGAGACATTCAACCAAATGTTGATAAAACTATTGTTTTCTAGACATGTTTAAGGCATTGAGATCCATTGATACAAATAAATGATGGACTTTATGAATCTCAATGCTTGTTCCTAAACTCTATTTATTATACCTCTTGTTTACAGAAATCACACAATTTATCAATGGGTTCAATGTAACCCCAAAGTAAGAGAGAAATGATTTCAACAGGAAAGGATAATTAGTGTTAAAATTGATGAAAGACAAATGTTAATCAGGAAATGCCAGAGAACTCTTCGTTTTCTCCCAATAATGTATGATGAATTACAAAGGTCCTTATCATACATCTACAGGTGCCAAATGAGTAAACATAAAATGGGTAATCATTGAACCCGCCCATATTTGATATGGGTAAAAATGGGTTGGATAATAAATGGGTTGGGTAAAATACTAGTTTACCCATATTTTACCCATATTTCATGAATAAATAGTTCTTTACTTAAGAATTCAATATGGAGAAAATATTTTAGTCTTTTTTTTAGATGAAATCTGTTGAAAATGCTTCATTTAATTTTATTTTATTATAAAAGTAAAAGAAAACTTTTAAAAAAATTTTGGGGTGGGGGGGGGGGGGTGATAGGGAGGGGGGGGCAGCGTCCAGGGTAGGGTGAAAAAAATTTGAAGTTAAAAATATTGTTTAAAAAACTTAATATTTTTGAAGGGTGGGGGTTGGTTGGGGGTAAGGGGGGGGGGGGGGGGGACGATGGCTGGGGGTAGGGATGGGTCCAGGGTAGGTGAAAAATAAATATTTGAAGTTGAAAATTTTAAAAACAAGCTTAATTTTATTTTGGGGTGGGGGTGGAGTAATGGGGACGATGGTAGGGATGAAAAATGAAATTTGAAAGTTGAAAACATTTTTTAAGAAATAACTTATTTTATTTTTTTTGGAGGTGGGGTGAGGGGGCTGGTGTGGGGGTGATTGGGGGGGGGGGCGAGGGTAGGGGTGAAAAAATAAAATTTGAAGTTTAAAATATTTTTTAAAAATAAACATTTTTTTTGGAAGCGTGGGATGGAGGTCGAGAGTTGAAATATTAATAGGGACCCATATATAAAAGTTTTAAAAAATCGCTTCTAAAACTTGGTAACATAAGGTTTTTTGAAAATTTGAAGAAAACTTGCAATACCCATATTTGACCCATAGTTTACCATAATATACCCATATTTTAATGGGTAAAATATGGGTATAATCCCAAATATTACCCATATTTAAAATCACTCTTTCAATCCATATTTGAAGGGTTATTTGGGCGGGTAATTGAAAAATGGGCTTAAATTGCCAGCACTACATACATCCTTAATGGAAACTTGATAAAGTAAAGAAAACTGAAATAACTTATGTTCATTACATTTACAAGCTATAGGATCCATTGATATATGTGGGGGAGGATCTCTATGATCCCTATTACATAAAACTTGAAAAACTTTTGCAATTTCTCTGAATGGTTATATTTGACTGCTAAAGAAATAAAACAACCTGAGTCTTTAATCACAATTTTCAAATTTGAATGGTTATATCTGACTGCTTAATTCACCTCTTTGGATCCAATCAAATGAAATCTCAAATGTTCACCACAAACGGAATAAGAATTAGAGGAAAAATAGTGGGAAAATAGAAAAACCATTACACGGAGAAAAATTACTTAGGAATAAAAAAACTAAATTTTCAGATTTTTCGAACTGAAAATAGTGATAAAAAAGAGTAAACCTTACCGGAATGGAGCTCGGAGCTTGCTGCTGCTCTTCCACCCACACGTTGTTGCTTCTTATCGAGGGAATGGACCGGTAGGGGATGGTGGCGCGACCTGCTGCTGTTGATCGAGGCTGCAGCGCCGGTCAGGGGTGGGTCGGGGATTGGTGGGCATGAGAGTGGAGTGAGAGATGTTTAGGAATGGGTGTGCATGAGAGAGGGTGAGAGATGTTAAGGAGTGAAAAAGATGACTTAGGGTTTTGAGATTATCATTCTTTTTTTAAAAGAAGTATTAATTTATCGATCACGGGATGTTGGTATCTCTTAAAATAATTATCTATATTTAATAAATATTTTAATCGTGAAGTCAATATTATTAAAATAAATAATAATTTAAATATACCGACCTCTTACGGTCGGTATTTATTAATTTATTTTAATAAAAATTCATCTCTTGAGGTCGATTTTATTAATAAAAAATTTATATATATATATATATATATATATATATATATATATATATATATGAACTATGGATTTACTTCTTACAATATTTATTCCACATGATATTAGCCCATACAGAGTTTTGAGTTCTTAACCTCCAATAGAGTTTAGCATATAAAGCTTGAGAAAACTCAAATAACCACCCAAAAAAGGACAACCCTGTTTTTTTGGCAAGCAAACTTCATTCCAAGCAGCCTAGTGCTTGCTCTTTCCTGACACTTTATTATTCTAAAAGCATTTAGAAAATACTCTATGGAGTTCTTTGAGGACAAATATAGAGGGCACAATAGCAGAGAAGACATAAATGGGAACACATTGCAAAGCACTAATGATTAGAACTTCTTTACCTCCATAGGATAACATATTTCCTTTCCATGCTTGTAGTTTAGATTTAACCCTGGTAATAAGATCAGAGTAATCCTCCTTTATCTTGCTTGTATGTTATAAAGGAGAGCCCAAATACCTGAGTGGAAATTTGCCTCTATTTAATCATGAACACTCCTTAACCAGCAATATGCCAGCAGCTGCTGCATTTTGATGCATAAAGAAGGCACTTTTATCCTTTTTTATTTTCTATCATGACTGAATTTCAATCTTCCTTAAAACTGACATGATCTTTACCAGTGAGTATTTATTTATAGATACAAAAATAATAGTATTATCTGCATAAGCAAGATGGTTTATATTGGTACTCCATTTTGTTGGGTTATCCCACATCGGAAGTGGAAGGGGCTGGTGGTCAATTTATAAGTGTGAGGGAAAGCCTCAACCTTTGAGCTAGCTTTTGGGTTGAGAAGGCCCAAGACCACCCAACATTGGTACCAGAGCCCAGGTTGTCAACAAGTCTCAGCCCACCGGGAGAAACTGGGTTGTCGCTCTCTCCAGCCCAAGGCCCGATGTGTGAAGGGGGAGATTGTTGGGTTATCCCACATCGGAAGTGGAAGGGGCTGGTGGTCAATTTATAAGTGTGAGGGAAAGCCTCAACCTTTGAGCTAGCTTTTGGGTTGAGAAGGTCCAAGACCACCCAACACATTTTGGCATCCCGTAGCCCCGCCTAAAACATAGAGTTTAAAGACCTAGATAAAATACCAACAAATAGAATATCACCTTGTTTCAACCATCTAGTAGTGTGAAAGAACCCATGTGACTTCCCATTAATAACAACTGAGTAATGATTGTTTGCAAGCACCCTCCATATTAAATCCACCTCCAATTCAGAAAAACCCATCTTCCTTAATACATTCATCAGAAAGAACAAAGATACTCTATTATGAGCCTTTGCCATATCAAGCTTAATTACAATATTAGAAGGCTTACCCTCTTTCCTGTGTATATGACAATCTTTTGTGTTAAGAGAACATTTTCTATAAATGCTTGTACCCTTTACAAAGTCAGATTGATTTGCAGATATGAGTTTAGGTAACATACCTTCTAATCAGTCATGAACAATTCTAGATAGAATTTTGTTAATAAAATTACTCAAACATATTGATCTCTAGTCTGTAAAGGTGTTAACTTGGTCATTTATGGGCAATAAGATAACTTAGTATGAGTAATAGACTTAGAAAGAGTATTACCAGCAACAAATATGTGAACTATTCTGACAATATCTTGTCCTACACTCTCCCAACTTTATTCATAAAAATTACCATTTAATCCATCATGACCTCCAGCACTATCTCCTTTAAAATTGAAAACAACTCTCTTTACTTCCTCCTTATCTGGCTATTTACCGGAACTAATATTTTCCTCGTTTGTAACAACAGTAGGAATATGTATCAACAAGGAAAAGGACTTGGCATCTCTATCTTGGTGAAACTGATCCTCATGGAATTAAACAGCTCCAGCAGCTCTCACTTTTTTCCACCAACCACTCCCTTTGTCTATTTTGAATTCGATTTAATTGCATTTCTTTTCTTCACCGTTACCAATGTTGTCAAAAGATCTAGTATTACTATCTCCACTATCAAACTATTCATGCCCAACTTTTTTTTGCAAAAATACCTCCTCAAAATGCAAGTACTTTTTATACTGAGCCTGGCTCTATGCAATACTTTTCTGTTTTCAACATTACGAGCTTTCTCAAATAGTTTTTCTTTGATTTTAACAATATATTTCATGATAAGTATTTGCTGAAAAATCTTACCTTACCCATTTAATGTATTCTTTAAAAAGAAAAACTAGATTTTGGGACACATCTATACACAAATTCTGCCTCACTACCTTAATAAATTTATCATGGTCAGTCTAGAACTTAAGAAACCTTACTGGTTTCCTACTTTCCTTTCCTATATGTATTCATCCCCTCTTCCATGGTAAATCACATAAGGGCATGATCTGATCCTGTTCTTTCAAGATGTTCAATTTCTATGAAATTAAATCAGTGTTGCATGTGGTGATAAGAGAGAATCATATGTAATCTTTCAAAAATACAATAATTTCCAACTATTCCATTCCCCAGATGAAAGGCCTTCCTTTGAACTGAATCTCTGATAAATCACATCTCTAAATACATGTCTTAAAGTCTTCATAATCAATACCTTTAATAGTCTGGCCACCAATTTTTCACCAGCATTCAAGACTTCACTTAAGTCTCCACCAATTAACCAAGAACTGTCGATAGTTATTGTCATCTAATATATACATAGCATTTGTATATCCTAAACATTACATTTAACATAGACTACAGTGACATGAAATCTATTAGACTGTTGTTGTGTTAAACACAGGGTTAATTGTTGCTCTGTATCCATCACCACGGTAATATCAAACTCTGAATTAATGAAACACCAAATGTTTCCATTGTAATTTGCTTTCACTAGTGGCATCTTTCATCTTCTTCTATATTGGTTCATATATATGACATATTGAAATGGTTCCACCAAGTTAAAAAAAGAAACTTTATGAAAATTATGCAGCATTTGCACTCTATGGAAAGCTTGTTGGGACTTTACAAACCGAATGTTCCAATTAGAACTTTCACAAATTATTTATTTATTCTCGTTTATTTCCTGATTGGGTGATGTAGATCTCCATGTCTTTGCTTCTTCCCTCTTTTGGTAGATTCAATCAATCTTGGAGACACATCTTCCTCAATAGGCAGATTATCTAATTTTTTTTTGAGAATAATAATTTCTTGTAACCCCTATTGCACGAGCCTCCTTTATGCTACCAATAACCTCGTGTTCAAAATTATGGGTTACAATATCATGCAAAACATTATGAGGGGATATATAAATTTGAATAGCATCTATTTGGGTAGGGATGCTAATGATAGGTTGCTCATTACATATATTTTCCTGTGATTCTCTTGGTCACCATTAAAATTAACTACTGCTTTGCTCGCTTCAATTTACTTTCATCAAATATGTTTCCATCCTACATTTTGTCAATACTATATACTCCGACCTCGGCATCATTAATTATTGCCATGCTAGCACCGACATCCTAATTAATACCAAGAGTGATTAGGGAAACATTCCTGCAGGAGAATTGAAAATAACATGTGGTATCCACCTAAGAATGATGTTAAATTTTACATGATTTTTCCGTTTCCACTTTGTTTATACTTGTCGGGTAAATTATGCTTGGTTATGTGATCGGGACTCTTATAGTAGGATATTTGATGCCAAATGTAGTTCACAATCGGATTTTAAGAGCTAATATTACGAAATACTTGAAAAAGTTTTCCATATCGTGTAATTACAGAGGTCTCCATATCAAATTTTAAGTAATGCACAAATTCTTATCTCACATTCTAATCAACATAAAATAATAATAACTATTAATGGATGTGTTATATTCTCATTACAAAAGATTTCACCATCTCAAAGATAATTAGCTCAGGTGTAACATGTATATGCACCAATCTACCTAGAGTTATAACCATGACTGAACCTTAATAAGTGCATGAGTGTTCTCTTTGATCCATCACTTTCATTGTTTACTAGTTTAGAAAACGCTTCAATTGATTTACTAATTTAAACAACTCATAATATCATAAACAATAAAGATCAAACAAAGTAAAAAACTTACTTAATTTCATAAAACTCCAAAAACCTTCTATTTTGTGATCTAAACAATCGTATAAATGGATAACTGAAGATTAACGACAACTTACTTAATAACAAAGAAAAGAATTGATCATATTAAAAATTTCCACCACAAATTATGTCATTTTCAAGCATAACACAAACTTCAAGAACTCCAATTACCAACTCCATGATAATTATGAGTTAAAGAACTCTCCTTTTTAATCTCAGGCGCAACAGTTAAATCAAACTTGAAATGCTTGATCAAAGTAGCACTTTTGTTTCTTCTAGTACTTCCCCTACTTGTAGCTTTATTGCCCGCTTTTGCTCCTCCGTGTGTTTATCTAGAGGTATTTCTGATCTGCGGTGCATAACCTTATAAATTAGTATTCTTTTGTTTTCATTTTCGTTCAATGCTTCAAAATCTTTATGGAGTTCTTCCAATGCCTCAAAGCCATTATTTGTCGTCAACATAATCAAGTTGACGATTATCTAGATTCCTTTTGAAAATTTTATCAATTATTTCTTCTATACTTGTGGACAACACAAGGTTTCTCTACTTTCACTTTGAAAAATTTATCAATTATCTCTACTATACTTGTGGACAACACAACGTTTTTCTACAAGTATAGTAGAGATAATTGATAAATTTTTCTAAGTGAAAGTAGAGGATCACCAACATAATTATGCTTAGGGAATATCATATGGCTTTGAAGTACTAAAGATCTATGTAAAGAAATACAAACATTTAATGAGAAAAACAAATATAAATGTATAAGATTATACACCCTGGCTCATAAACACCTCATGATAAATACATGGAGGAGTAGAAGCTGACCATTATGTTGCAGGTGGAAAGTGATAAAAAAGAAATAAGGAGGTTTTATTTTGTTCCAGCATCTAAAATTTGATTTAATTGTTGTCCTTGAGCCAGAAGATGAGAGCTCTTCAACTAATAATTAACATTGATTTGGTAGTTGGTGTTCTTGAAATTTTAGGATACCTTTCCAATGATTGAATCTTTTAATTTTGTCAATCTATTTTTAACTATTATTGACTAATCCATTTATACGGATTTTTATACAATAATTATTTATTTTAGTGGAGTGGTTTTGCATTTAAGTAGTTGATGCCTACATTGCTATGTTTTCTCTTTGATCCATCACTTCCATTGTTCACTAGTTTATAAAAGGCTTCAATTGATCTACTAATTTAGACAACACATAATATCATAAATATTGAAGACGAAAAAAACAATACAATTTACTTATTTTCATAAGAACTCAAAAATCTTCTATTTTGTGAACTAAACCATCGTATAAATGGATGACTGAAGATTAACGACAACTGACTTAATAAAAAAGAAAAAAATTGATCATATGAAAAGTTTCGACCACTAGTTAAGTTATTTCAAAGCATAACTCTAATTTCAAGAACTCCAATTTCAAACTACATTATAATTATGAGATAAAAACTCTCCTCCCTTTTTATATCGGGGCACCAATTAAATCAAACTTGAAATGCTCAATCAAAGTAGAACTTTTTGTTTCTTCTAGAATTTTCCCTACCCGCAACTTTATTGGCAGCTATAGCTCCTCCATCTGTTTATCCAAAGGTATTTCTGCTATAGGGTGCATAACCTTATAAATTAGTATTCTTTTGTTTTCTTTCTTGTTCCATGATTCTAAATCTTTATGGAGATCTTCCAATGCCTCAAAGTCATTTGATTTTCCTCAACATAATCACGTTGACAATTCTCTAAATTCCTTTTAAAAAGTTTATCAATTATTTCTTCTGTACTTGTGGTCAACACAATGTTTTCCACAAGTATAGTAGAGATAATTTATAAAATTTTTAAAGTGAAAGTAGAGGATCACCAACATGATTATGCTTAGGAAAAATGAAATGACTTTGAGGCACTAAAGATCATTGTAAAGAATAACAAACATTTAAGGAGAAAAACAAATACTAATGTATAAGATTATACACCCTGGGTCATAAACACCTCATAATAAATATGTGGAGAAGTAGAAGCTGACCATTAAGTTGCAGGTGGAGAATGATCAAGAAGAAATAAGGAGGTGCTATTTTTGTCGAGCATCTAAAATTTGATACAATTGTTGTCTTTGAGCCATAAGAGTAGAGCTCTTTAGCTTATAATTAACATGTATTTGGTTGTTGGTGTACTGTAAATTTGAGGATACATTACCAATGATCGAATCTTCCTATTTGGTCAATCTTGGTTCTTATTATAAACTCATCCATTTATAAAAAATTCATACATGAATTAGTTATTTTAGTCGAGTGGTTTTGCATTTAAGTATTTCATACCTACATTTCCATGTGTTCTCTTTCATCAATCACGTTCATTGTTCACTAGTTTAGAAAAGGCTTCAATTGATTTAATAATTTAGATAACTCATAATATAATAAATATTGAAGAAGAAACAAAACTAAAAAAAATCTGTAATTTCATAATAACTCTGAAACCTTCTATTTTGTGATCTACATCATCCTATAAATGGATGACTGAACATAAACGATAAATGACTTAATAAACAAGAAAAGAATTTATCAAATTAAAATTTTCGATAACTGGTTAAGTCATTTCCAAGATTAACCCAAATTTCAAGAACTCCAATTACTAACTCCATGATAATTATGAGTTCAAGATGTCTCCTCCTTTTCCAGCTCAGGGGCAACAATTAAATCAAACTTGAAATGCTCAATCAAAGTAGCACTTCTTTTTTCTTCTAGAACTTCCCCTACCCACAACTTTATTGCCATGTTTTGCTCCTCCATGTGTTTATCTATAGGTATTTCATATCCGGGGTGCATGAACTTATAAATTAGTATTCGTTTGTTTTATTTCTCTTGCAATGCTTCTGAGTAATATGGAGATCTTCCAATGCCTCAAAATGATTTTATTTGCCCTCAACATAACAACGTTGACGCTTCTCTAGTTTCCTTTAAAACAAATTATCAATTATTTCTTCTATAATTGTGGACAACTACAAGATTTTCCACAAATATAGTAGAGATAATTGATAATTTTTTCAAACTGAAAGTAGAGGATCGTCAACATGATTATGCTTTGGGAAAATGAAATGGCTTTGAGGTACTAAAGATCTTTGTAAAGAATTACAAACAATTAATGAGAAAAACAAATACTAATTTATAAGATTCTACACCCCAATTCATAAACATCTTATGATAAATACATGGAGGAGTATAAGCTGTCCATTAAGTTGCAGGTGGAAAATGATAAAGAAGAAATAAGGTCATATTTTTGTCCAGCATCTCAAATTTGATTTAATTGTTGTCTTTGAGATAGAAGAGGAGAGTTCTTCAGCTTATAATTAACATTGATTTTGTAGTTGGTGTTCTTTAAATTGGAGTACACCTTACCAATGATTGAATCATCTAATTTGGTCAATCTTTTTTTATTATTATTAACTCATCCATTTATACGAACTTTTATTCATGAATTACTTATTTTGGTGGAGTGGTTTTGCATTTAAGTCGTTAATACCTACATTGCTAATTTAGTAAATGACTTTACACAAAATAGAAGCGAGGAAAGGAATGAGTCGAATTTGAAAAAGTACATTCCAAGGGTACTGGAAGGTATGGAATTAAACAACTATGTATTTTAAATTTTACCAGTATCAAAATTCGAGATATATTTTAAGATGCATTAACTTAAAAGAGTTATTACAAAATTCTTGCAGAAGAATTGAAAATAACATGTAATATCCACATGAGAATGATGTTTAATATTACATGATTGTTCAGAGTGTGTTTGGTATGAAAAAATATTTTCTGGAAAATATTTTCCAATTTTCCCATGTTTGGTTGGACAAAAGTTTTGGAAAATGATTTCCAAATCAACTCATTTTCCTCAAAATTAAGGAAAATGACTTCCCTTAAAAAATTAAGAAAAACATTTTCCAAAACTCTCCTCCAATTTTAAATTATATTTTTTTTGGGAAAAATATCAATTTTAAAAAAATAAATTCTATTTCAAAAATTTATTTTTTCACCTGATCCCTGCCCCCCCAACCCCCCCCCCCTCCCCAAAAAATTAATTTTTCTTTTTAAAAATATTTTCAACTTCAAATTTTTATTTTTAAAATCCTACCCCCCCATCCCCCGGCGAGCCCCCCTACCAGCCCCCCACCCACCCCCACCCCAATTTATCACAAGTGTAGTAAAATTGATAAATACAAAAAGGAATCAAGTATGGCAAAAAGTTCTTGGGGTGTGACCACAATACATGTTGAGATAAGTAGTTGGGTACATGCTTTCAATAGCAAATTTGCAAGATAAAAGTAACTAGTCTAAGCTTTGGATTTAAATAAGTTCCCTCGCAGGCAACTTACCCTATTTTAAGTGTTTCTCTCGCACACCCATTTTTCACATGAGCTCAGCCTACGCCTTACCCAACTCACTCTCTCGAGCTGAGTGTTAGGATATGGAACTAGGGCTCACCGTTTCAGAACCTCATATTGACCTACTCCTTAGGCCATCAGACTAGCGGTCTTGATTTTGCAACCTTCCTCTCATGCATGACAAAACCACATGGGTGAGTTTGTATTTGAAACTATAACCCAATTAAATTAAACCACAACCACTAGGTGAAATAACCATTAAAATACATCTAACCTATTAGCAAGAAAGACACAACAATAATATAAACACATATTTTCTAAATTCACAAACAAAAAATGGGGGGGGGGGGGGGGTTAGCCGCACATGAAGCAATAACAGATTACACCTAAAATAATAATGAAATCATATGGGTATAAGAAATTAAATCTTAATAGGAGCAAATAAATATGAATAGAGAAGACCCACTTCCAACTTGGGGAAGATGAAACACTTCCTTCTTCAAGTGTCCCACAAAACCCTCTCCAAAATTTAGAGAAAATCAAAGAAAATATTCAAAAGTCTCAAAACTATAAAAATGTTTGGATCTCTAAAAATAAAAGTTACAACTAGCATTTATAGCTTTTAGGTTAAGTGCATCGGCGGACCACACGACGAGGTTAGTCGCGATCGCTGAATGACTTAGTGAATCTCCTTTCTTTCTAGTTCATCGCCGTTTTGTGGTTGCTCTCAACATCTTTGTGCTCTGAACCATTCGTCGGTATAGCATTTTCTCGCGAACCTGTTCGGCGATGTGCCAAATGATCCTTTCATCGCTTTTTGATCAACTACCCTCAGGGCTTCACATGTTTGGAATAAAGGGAGGTGTACGTCCACTCTGCGACTAGCCAAGTGTTCTTAGCGACTCTCATGCTTCAGTTTCTATGTTCTTTTCAGTCTTTTTGTTCCTTATTCCGTGTAAGTTTCCATGCTTGCAAAAAATTAAATACCTTAAACATAAGAGTTTTTATCAGATATTGAAACTAAATAAGCACTAGAAGACACTATTTCTATTAAAATAAATCCCTAAATGAGTCCAATTTGAGGACTCATCAACACCCCCAACTTAATCTATTTCTTGTCCTTAAGTAAAACTCAAATTCGGTAGTTTAAAAAAGGATGTCTAAAATAGTGATACACAAGAATCAATTATGAAAGTATATAACAAGACTCAAATTACTGATGAAAAGATCAATTATATACTAAAAGATTTTAGTTGTGACACACCATTACCAAAAATTCCCATGCTCACAATACATGCTCTAACGCATGTTCAAATTAAACAATAGTATCAGAATGCCCTCACACAAAGAATGATTCTGTATTCACACAGAGAAGTTAATCATTTTAAGCTAAGTAATAAAAATCAACACTCACACTTAGAAAGAGGAACACAATGCATGTTTTCACCCATAGGTTTGCCCTTATTTTCCAATCAATCTTCGATTCGGCTTACTCAAGATAAAAAGGCCTTCTAAGACTTGTAATGGGGCTGAGTGGAAAGGTATAATTTAGGCTTAGTGACTAATTCGTAGGAGAACAATCATTTTCAACACAAGAAGTAGCGCGAAAAGAAGAGCCATAAGCTCAATTAATCGTTCAGGAGTTTGAAAACACAACTAAAACATACGACCAAATTGTACACAAAAACAAAAATAACCATCACAAGCAAACAAAGGTGAGCCTCACTCGACCACAAAAAATATGTGTTTGTCCTCAAATGTTAGTGATAGAACATTTAACAAAAAAAGTAAAGAAAATTAGAGAGGGAGGTAAAGATGGGATCTAGTCTATATATTTGCTCCATCCTTCGGGACATCAGTGCATGATGCATCATCTTGGAATACAACAATGGTCCCCGGGTTGTCAATTCGATTCTCATTTTTTACATAAGCCATAGCTTTTGCAGTGATGTTAGCCGCAATCATTTTTCCATTTCGTGGTCTGCCAAATGCATCTGCACTTGCGTAGAATCCACGTTGAATAGTGCGATCAATAGGGATCCTCTTGCTAGCACTTCCTTTCTTACACTCTTTTAATTCTTTTTCTAGTTCTTCTGTCTCTTTGTTTCTTTTGATTTGTCATGCTCTTACGTGTCCGGGTGGCATACTCCTTACTGCGACTTTTGGTCTAGTCATTTCTTTAAAAGTCTTCGAGAAATGATTACAGAATATTTTAAAGGAGCAGGAAAGTCAATGTTGGAAAATTTCTTCACCCAACAAGTTGGTGGAATGCTCATCCATTTAGACGATGCGCTGAAAATGATGCATAGATGGTACAAGGGTGCAGAAAAAGGGAGAACAAGAGGTCTTTTGGTGTGTCACCGAGTGCATTCGAGGACATAAGCTTGTTTCCCGAAAGATAAAACATTACTATCCTAATGGCAATAATTTCAAGGTGAAATGGAGACTCTACGTGAATCGTCGAGCAGTTCGGCGAGCTATACTCTGCTGGCCAAACAGCCCAAAATTCCTAGTTTAAACCCATTCTTTCAAATTTTATGCTGCAACGCCTGATAATGAAATTCAAGGCTCTTCAACACAAACTTGGACGAAGGCCTATATTATTTCCCCAATTTAAACACATAAAAATTGAACTCGAAGCACAGTTGAGTTGGATTCTTCCAATAATGCAAGAAGCACCGAATAATAATCAATAATGTATGATATACGATCAAATTAGTGACTCAGCAAAGACTTAACAAAATCAATCATGATGCAAATGAGTAAAATATTAATCAAATAACTGAGGGGCTTGGTTATCAACCTTAGATGTCGGTTCTGATACTAAAAAGTGCTAGGTAGCAATGTAATCCAAATTTGAGTACTCTTTGACAACAAAAAAACTCTAAAAGGGCGTGGAATATAAAGCTAAAAAGTTGATATCAGTTTGTGTAGAGGGAAAGTGAGAGAGATTAATGAAAATGGATTTTTAAACCTCCCACTCGCACTATCTGTTCAGTTTCTGCTTTCACCGATATTAGTCAGATTTGCCTAGTCACTCAGCGAAGCGCCATGTAGTTGGTGTTTTTTTCCGAATGTAACTGACCTTACAACTCATGTAAGGTTTCCAACGGCAGTCTTCATCGAGATTGCCAACATATTTGTGATGCGGCATTAATTTTCAACAAACTGCAGAGTTTTAAAGGGTCTAAGCTGGAGATGCCTTGAGTCAGAGGGTGGAGGAGGTCGGGTTCGCCAACAGATCGGTGGTTCGCCTACAATACCTTTTGCTACCTACATGCACTTTATCAATAACTTCCCTACTTCTGCCCTGTACAAACATGCACACTAATATTTTATTAATATAACAAAAATCAAGTATAGGGTTTTGGGTTGTCCCCCAAACATAGCCTTAGTTAACATCGTGGAAAGACACAAGTGAAATTTCGAACCTTACTCTTTATTTTAGCCATAGTATCACTAGGCAAACCTCCATGTTGTCTCGGGTTGATATGAGACGAGATATGACCCATTTGGGTCTCTAAATGCTTGATTCAAACTGAATTGAAGGTTACAGTCCTGCTAAGGATGGATACATCTTCTTTCATGCCTTTCAACATCTTTTCTGACCCTTCAACATTATTGAGTATACGCGAGAACATATCCTCAAACATTACTCCTTTCGAATCCTTGGGCTTCTGATCCTCATGGGGAGGCACGTGTCTATCCTTCTCCCCATCATTCCAATATGGGTTACAGTCTCTCCATTCACGATCATGATCTTTCCGACCTTCATCTATACCCCGACCCTTATTTCCACTTTTTCTACCGTAGTTTGGCCGATAACCATCACCTTGATTTTCTAGAAAGTTCAGATCCTCATTATACATAGTTTCAAACTCTGTTTCCTCAAGACTAGTGATCCCGACCCCCATGACATTGACACTACTGGCACAAGTGTCACGACCCAAAACGAGTCATGAGTGGCACCCACACTTGACATCCTAAGTGTGTGAACCAAGGAATCCAAACCCCAATATATGCCAAAAATTCAACTACGAATAACAACAATAATGCGGAAGCTCCAAAACTTATTAAAGTACACAATCAACTAAACCTCTAAGGCATATTTGATATTATCTCCAAAATCTAAAAGTTATCACATCAAGGACATCTAATATCTAAATGCTAAGTCTAAGAGTACCAAACACACAATTATAAAAGAATAAAATGGTATGTGTCCAAAAACAATGGAAATCATGTCATGACCAAGAGAATCTAACACGAGCTTGAATGAATAGCTGGCTATGGAACCTAATATGCTGGAGACTGGCTAGAGCTGAGGTAAGTCAAAGTCGCTGGTACACTCGCTGCACTCCATAAAAGGAAAACAAAGAAAAACACAAGTAGGGCTCAGTATGAGGCAACGTGTACTGAGTAGGTATCATCGGCCAACCCAAAATAGCAACTAATATACAATGAATATTAGTTTAAAATCAACTACTACACTTAACAGGTGATAAACCACAAACAACATGAACCAGTGTCAACAACACTAAAGTAAGTACATAATAAGTCAACAATATCAAGATCACACATGGGGGATCATCCCTCCAAACCAAACCATTTTGGGAATCGTGTTCTTTGAGATTGAGTACATTCCGTTAATTCAATATATTCCTCCTTTAATATTACCTTGTCGGAATGTGACACTACGATCCAATTATACCGTGTCGGTATGTGACACTTTGATCTAAAAATACTGTGTCGGAATGTGACACTCCGATCCAAGAATATCGTGTCAGAACGTGATACTCCGATCCAGTTATACCATGTCGGAACGTGACATCCCGATCCAATAATACCATCAATTTATCATTTATTGTCACCACTTTTCAATTCATTGATAATATTTTATCAAGCCTTCTTTATTCAAGGCATCACTTAGATAGAGAGGGTTCAAGATCATAAATTTCACGGTCTCAGGATTTTAGATCAATCACAAACAACACATCCAAGCTACACAATCACACAATCAACTATCAATACCATTCAATGCATATCAAATGCTATTTAGAATTTATCTTAGCAATAGAATAAACCATAACCTACCTCAACCGAAGAACCGAAGTCAATCAAGCTACTTCTCTAATACTTTTTCTGTCCTCATGCCTCCGAACATTTCCAATCTATCAAGTATATATACATAATTTGTAAGTTAACGAATCTATAAACACTTGTATTATTTTATGTTTAAGCCTAAACCCACAAGCTCACCTAATTCTATAATCAGTTTTCTAAAGTTCAAACCTAAGAGTAAGTCTTAATTCCTCACATTATCAATAACTTTAAGGATTTTTAATTAATACAATACACCTAATAATATTTAATTACCTATCTCAATATATCAAGACTTGAGTTATAATACGATAGTATAGATTCAATTGTCAATTTCTTTCCAGTTAATAGCACCTCAGAGCTAATAATGCAAGACACCAATTTGTCTCCAAAATGTCAACCATTAATCCCTTAATTAGCCCACGTTCAATTAATATCCAAACCATTATATTAATCTCTCAAGGTTCAACTACACCGTGACTTTGTTTCTAACTTTTCCAACTCAATTCATCTAATTTCCTTTCACAACCAACATAGTTGTAATAATAAAACAAGTCTGACATGAATCAATAACCTAATAATTAAACTAAAAAAAACTTCCACCGATCAAACATTGTTCACTTTCTCAAAGAAACATTAAACTTAAAATATTTTTAAAAAAAGAAGAAGACATTCTTAAATTGACATTACAAAATAATCATCTAAAGTATAATAATATTTTCTATGTCACCAGTTGTCATGCAGCCTTCTCATCATAAATATAACCATAATATTTAATCTATTTATTATTATTATTATTATTATTATTATTATTATTATTATTAATGCAGCGTTCTCATCATAAATATAACCATAATATTTTTATTATTATTATTATTATTATTATTATTATTATTATTATTATTATTATTATTATTATTATTATTATATAAATTTATATCCATAACAATCTCAATATTGAAAGTTAAATAATTTTGCTCACCTGAAGCCGTCGTCGGCCCTTTCTCTTGGTCTACGCCACTTTATGTTCGTTTTGTTTTTTCCCCTAGAGAAGTAATTATACCCTAATTCTTATATCTGAATAGTAATAAAAGTGGTTAAAGTGACACACTATTATTTTAAATGTTATTTCCTTAATCACTAACTCTATAAATTATTAAAATTACTCCACTAAATTCATAATTATAATTACGAATAGTCCAAAATACTCATTTAGAATCTATCCGAAAGGATTTTATGAAACGAAAAGCTCTAGTACTCAAAACGATAAAATAGGTCGTTTCATTAGATGTCAATTTACCCATCGTTCTCCTCGGACGATCAAGAGAAGGCGAGGGTAAGACTGGGTAGTTGTCTGAAAAATTCCTTTAAAATATTAGTACCCAAGGTCTCATATCAAAGTATCAAACTAACTAGTTGGAGAAAGCCTCCTCCCGTACAATGCCTCAAAATGGGCCATCTCAATGTTTTAACGATAACTATTGTTGTGTGTAAGCTCAACTAACAACAAAACAATTTCTAAGTGAACTCTTGAACTCATAGATTCTTCCCCTAGACCTTGACAGAACCATCAAGACAAATATTTTCTAACATAACCTTGATAAAATCCTTAATCAATATTGGCTACACTCAGGAGTGAACTGAAACCAGCCACCACACACTCATAATACACAAGTTATCATAGATATTATCCAGATTATATCCTCATACACAATATTTTCTCGAGCTTAACTATAAACCTATGATCTTTAGACATCAAATAATCAGCAAGGAGAAATGAACTCATGTGATCAAAAAAACGAAATGACCAAGTAACCACCATTGAGTGATACACTCAAGCATAGAAAACCTCTAACAACAGTATTGCCGAAATACCAGATTAGTAGCTATTATAGACAAACCTAAAGAATGAAAAAACTAGACCAAATGGTCCCCACATTCAATCACACATAGCCTAAACATGATATCGATGATGATATAAATCGTAAGTCTATCTAACGAATATAAATATCATGGTAGCTCTTCTATAAATTCTCATAAGCAAAGTTGTGTGTGTCGAATCACTAGAATACTTCACCTATCACAAACAAAACCAACTCTTCCATAACTGGAATGAACAAGTCTAACCAACTATCCCACCCTACCATGAGGACAATCACAAAATCGATACATCCAATCCTCTACTAGAGACTCACCCATAGAAGTGAAAACACACGCATACATAGAAAGTGAATCATTCTCTAAACCACACCCAGAATGAAGGAGTTGGTCACATAAGAATGTACATAACCAAGGTCTAATAACTCAAGATACTCCTTTCATAGTGTCCATATCAACATTTTCATTCAGATGACTCTATCGCTTTGATTTTCTAGTTACCCACAATCACCAATTTAGTTCCTATTCTAATTGCAGTCATATACTTTGTTTATCAAACCCTACATCCACTGAAGTCAACACCCTTGATACTGACAAAACATCATAACCATATCGATCATCTTCCTTACTCTCAAACCATCATTAGTATCAAAGTATTGTTATCAAATACATTTTCAAACTATGACTATCTCTCTTTCTATTTAAGCATTTCATGACAAATACGAGTCTCAAACAAGGCTAATAACACTAATTTTAAATTTTATAGTACCTTTTCATCGAGATAAAACTATTAAATCACACCAAAAGTCAACTTCACACCACTTTCACATACCATTGCTATTATTTTA
The DNA here is from genome assembly GCA_016801875.1 of Solanum sitiens. Classification (NCBI taxonomy): domain Eukaryota; kingdom Viridiplantae; phylum Streptophyta; class Magnoliopsida; order Solanales; family Solanaceae; genus Solanum; species Solanum sitiens. The sequence continues at coordinate 1,112,833 of JABWTJ010000304.1, forward strand.
AATCATCACATACCTCATGTCAACACTTAGGGAAATTCTTAGTCACTCAAATTTTTCTGAATACTATAAGCTCATAACCTCTATTCACCATCAAATGTCTATGTTACACATCGTAACATTTTATGTAGTCCCATCAATAGAGTTCTATTAATCCAACTCTAAATTCTTAATAACCATGTAGAATTAAATCTCACCTTATACATCATTCTTAAGTGGTCTATCATAATTTGAGCAATCTAATCCTTTGTAAAACTCTAATTTCCATACCTCATTGTTTGTCACTCAAACCAAAACTCAATCTTTATAAAGTCAATGATAAAATCCTAGTAAGTTTGTATGATATAGTTCACATTGCACCGTCATATCAAAACTCATAGGCAAAAATCAAAACAGTCTTCAACTACAACCCAAGGATTTATATGAGAGGTCTTATTCCTTCACTTTTTTCAAATTCTTCTCATGGTGCAAAATTCTAAATATCTTGATCTTTCAATATATCACTCTCTTGTTTCTCTAGCTTTCCTACCAATCTCATCCTTTTACCAACAACCCATGACGTTTTACTTCACACTCTAAATCAAAAATCTGAGGAAAACCCTTCCTTAGATCCTTTAACAATCAAAAGTAACAAACTTTATGGTCCAAAACAAGCATAAGTTCTTTCACATGATCAATACCGATGTAATCAATCATTCATTATCTTAAAAATTCATATATTGACAAAACATATCACCATAAATTTAGACGTATAAAAAAAATGAATTGTAAATTACAATTGTGTAACTCAATCCTCTTATCTATCAACATTAACTCATACCTTGATGATTTTTAGGAGTTCATGAATCATAGCTTATCATTGATCTTCTCGTCATAGTTCTTACCATATCCTTACTTAAAATTTAATAGAACTCATTAATAAACTCAAAACCACAAAAAAAAATAAAAAAACTTATCGTCACACTCGAGTTGAACGTATGTACACTCTTTTCTCAAGTCTTTTCCAATCATTTTTAACCAATATGATGAACACGTGACACTATTATCATAACAAGAGAAAAATATATGAAATCACGCGTCTCTAGATCCAATTCTCAACTACTTTGAAGATACCTCTTTACCCCTTACAATTTGAGAAAAATATTTTTGCTCTCACTTCTTTATGAAGGTTACCCTACATTCCACTAATTTTATTTCATTTTCATTATGACTCTAGCTCCTTTAAATTCAATTCGAGTGGTGCCCCAACATCTTCCAAAACTTGCCATACAACCACATTACTCACTAGATAGTAGAAAATCACAACCTTAGATTCTCGCAAGTTGTTATTACCATACTTAAGTCGTTTAACCAAATTTTTTTATGTAGTCGCATCCAGATCATAATCTATCAAAATCTTCTTGCTGTTATACTTAGTAGTCATTATTGTCATCACAAAGTCAATCTTATTATCGGCATGACACCTTAAACCCAGTTATACGATCCAAATTCAAATAACTAACCCAATTTTATATGTACTGTATTACTAAAATCCTTAGTCACCTTCACACAATTATACTCAATGAGACTTCTTTTACCCATTGAATGACTGCAAAACATTATCGAATATGTTCTCTCTCTGGCCCAAGAAATTTTCTTTACTTATTAGATCAAGTCAATAACAAAAATACACTTCATATGGTAAAACTTCAAAATTTTCTCTTGAAGAAATAATAATTATAAAAATTTCTCAAAAATATTCTAAAATATGTCTTATTGTGCTTGAGAAAAATAATGAGCTATTGATGAATTTAATATATCAAATACATTCAAATAATAAGGTTTCATTCCGAAAATCAATAAAAGATATACCACAATTGTCTATTGAAGAGATAAAATAACAAAGCATATACATTTTATTTTGTGTCTGAAAGTTACTGCATATATACCTGTCGTAAATAGAAACATATGGAACAACTTTAGTAAAGTAACACTTTAAGGTGGGAGGAATAAATCTTCTGGACTGCTTTCTACTGTATGTTCCATTAATATCCTTGAATGAAATAAGAATTCATAAAATTTCCTAAAGGAAGTGACAATAATGTCAAAATTACCGCTTTGATAAGAAAATACATCTAAGTGCTAATCACAAATGATATTGGAATTATGAAGATGTGCATATTAAGTATTCAAAATATATTGAAGAACTAGAAGGTTCTTCAAAATTCTTTTATATGGTTTGTTCTCATGAAATATATAAAAGGTCAATACAAACATGTTCAACCATCACGTGATATCTTAAATAGATTCAACTATGTAAGATAGTCATATGTGTGTTTACTATATACATGCAGTTTGACATTCATAGAGATGAACTATCGAGTAAAGTGAATTCATTGGTGAGACTTATGTTCCTCACCTTGTAATCTCCTCTTTCATTTTCCTCTCCAGACCCCTATATTTTTATGAAATTATGAAATACATATATATATATATAAGATTGTGAGACTCTAAATTCTACATTTATTGAAGCATACTTATTTAGAAATGCTTATCAAGTGAAATAATGCATCACAAATCTTGAAAAGTGTGACCTTATTGGACCAACATATTAGGGTATAAACTATTAATTATGTGTTCAGAAATAGTATTTTAACAATTTTCAAGATTAAATATCTTATTGAATTTTTTTAGGCTATTTACTATTAACCATACATTTATATATAGTACTTTATAATAATCGTGATGGTTAAAAGTGTAAGTGGAAAATTGTTGGAATATATACTATTAACCTTATGTTTAGATATAGTATTTATTATAGAATAATTATTTATTCATTTTTAATTGATCATATATTCGTTTATGGTGTCTGCTTACTTATATAGTATATTATTTAGTTTATAGAGTTTATGCTTATACATACAGGATTAAATCATCGGTTTTTATAAGTATAAAGACTATTTTTCACAATCTAAGATGATAATTGGACATGTCATCTATACGATTTTCACACATGGTTATATGTAGTTTATCTTGATTATAGGAATTGTACAGTTCCAACTTCTTATGCTAGTGCATTTTGTATGTATTGAATGGAACCAAGTAGACATAGTTGCTTTAGACAGAATGAAAAAGCACATTCTCTAAACTATTAAATGTACTTATATTCTTAATCCTGATATAATTATTATGTTCCATGTATCTTAAATATCTTTTGATTTATTAAAAGGTGAGATTCTAAGATGAGTCAACATACCTGGTAGACTGAATGATGATAATATATATATATATATATATATATATATATATATATATAAACATATATCAAATAATAAGTTAGTTGACGAATTACATGTCTCGATATAGAGAATGATAATATTCCTCTTTGAGATGCTTAAAACTTTATATCGTGTCTAATCTTACCGGTTGATTTATGAATCCAATACATGAAATAAGTTAAGTAGTGCTCTAAATGAAATTGATCATTGAATTATGTTTGCTAGTAATTATTTGATTTATTAGTATCTATAATCTTAACATTTAGAATTACATGTCTTTAATGGGGAATTATGAAATACAAATAGAGGAGTGCAATTTCGAATTTCTAGTGTAATGTTTTATAACTTATTATGGTAAGAGTCATTCAAATTAATTATTTTAGATTATTTTCATAATAGGAAACCTCTGTAATTAATTTTGTTGTCCATACCCTCCATATTTTTAACAAAGAACCCAGGATCTATTCTAAAGGGGAAAGAGTGAAGTATGTGTCTTTATCTACTCTAAGGCAATGGAGAAGTATATTAGTTTTTCTATTCTAAGGAAAGGCATAAGGACATGACTTTTCTATTCGAATGAAAGAGAGATGTACATATCTTTTTCTATTCTAACGAAAGACATGATATTCCTTCTCCTTTTGGACTAGGAATATATATATATATATATATATATATATATATATATATATATATATATATATATATATATATAAATAGAGATTCTTCTAACCCTTAAAATAATACAACTTTTCTATAAAATACTTGCCCACCCAAGTATTAAGTAAGTTCGGAGGGAACTTAGGATCACTACAGAATACCGTAGAATTGTGGTCAAGTTTGTAGACTAGCTTGTGGATTTTACTTGAAGCTTCTAGCTTGTCGACTAGATTTTTTATTCAGTTGAAGATATTTGCTCACGCTTCAATAGGTAATTCTGAAATTAATTTCAGAAAGTTTATATGATCTAACATGATTATACTTCTTCTAGCATAAATGATGTGTTGTCTATTATTCATGTAAGTTGTATGATTATGGTATGCTTCCGCTGTGTATATAGTTTTCCAACATAACAATCAACACATAAGAGGATTGCATACATTTAATACTGGATATTGTCACTTGAAAAAATCTATATGGTAATTCTCGTAGGATTCAAACTAGTTAAAGAATTTATAAGTTTCTATAAACTTGTTCATGATCCGTATGGGAACATCAAATAAGGTGGATGTGACTTAATCACCTTAGTTAATTTTTATTGACAAATAATATGATAGTGATTTTACTTACATTTGTGTTCTCATAAAGAAAACAACATCGGGGATTGCTCTACTTGTTGTTTATGTTGACGACATAAACCAACACTATCACCTTTAAACTTTTGTGCTGATGCATGAAAATAATACATTGGTAATGTTCATGTAGTGTTCAAATTGAAAGCAGTTTTATAGGTTCAACAAATAAAAAATTGTCTGTCAAAGATCAGATTATATTTTAGATTCTTTGGTTTGGTCAATTAAGAAATTCTTTATAGTATAAAGAGTCCATGAAGCACTGTCTATTAAAGCACAGTTGTATTAGATTGATTTTTAAAGTCTATAAAGCACAATTATATTAGATTGATTTTTGAAAGTCTATTTATTGGATTTAAGGTTTTCTTCAATTTCGTCTAAAATTAGTCCTACATCACTATATTTGACTAACATAAGCCATTGTCGCATAAAATTAGGATAAGTACCAAAATAATGTTTTCCCTCTTTGGTCTATCATCACCTGTCCATGAAAAGTTCACGTCCTTAGCTTGACGTCAAATATCCCTAGAACCTTCAACATTATGTATATGCATCTAATACGTCATTTTTTATTAACATCAAAAAACAATGTCTCCACCTTTCTAAAATAAGCTTCAATTTTATCTAATCTATCCTTAACTATAACTCAACATCCAAGAAAAGGCTCAAAATAGTGCACTATCTTTGGACTTATGCTTAAAATGATCCTATTTCTTTTCCAGGACTTATGAGCACTAATACGTGAGACATAATGATGATTGAAGGTAGTAAAAGAGCTGAGTTAGAATTAAAATGTAATACCCTAGAAAAATTTTTGAGCTAAAACTCGAACCATTCTTTATATTGAGTGACCTTTTACCAAGTAATTAGAATTTATATAGTATAAAGGTCAGGTCACTAGATGTAGCACCTTGAGTTCCAAAAAGAACTGAATTGGAAATAGGAAAAATCTGAAAATTTTAAAGTTAAGCTAAGTATGAGTTTTTGGTCAACTTAAATTAATCATAACTCCTACCACGGGATGAGTTAGGTGTACTACAAGATACCTTATGAAATATCTTTGAATTATCTTTCCAATGCCACCGAGTTTGCTAAGTTTCTAGTTCAGATGAGTGAGTTATGACCTTTTGAAGTTAGGTTGTCCAGTTAAGGAAAGTTAGCCGAAAATAGTGAGGGGTATTTTGGTCTTTTCCTTACCCAATAAGATTTAATTCATTTATAGTAATATTTTAAGAGTCTAATCCTAGTATGTTCAATTTTATAATCTTAATATACGCCTAGGGTTTTAGTGGAGATTTCAAGAAGACAAAAGAAGAGAAGAAAAGAAAAGAGGATAAAGGAGGAAAGGATCAAAGCGTTCGTTCAAGAAATTCAAGATTTCGCTAAGCACCTAATTCTTTGAGGTATGTAAGATTTTATAGTGTTGGGTTCGTTAACCCACACAGCAATCATGATTTATTTCACGTAATTTCGTTCTTGATATTTAAGGATTTATGTTCTTGATTAGTTCTTGATAAATGTTCTTGAAGTTTCATTAATTTATGATTTAAGATTCCACTTGGTTGAACTTTAAACGGCCATCTCTTAAAATATTAAGAGTTACGTGAGCCATAACTTATCCAATTAAAGCTAATTGAATATACTTTCCAACGCCACCAATTTCGTGTTAATCCAATTTCTGAGTAAACAGTTATCACGATTTTAGTAACCTATATAGTGTTGTTACGAATTAGCCAACGGAAAATGTTAAAATTATTTGTTTTTGTATTTTTTACCTCCAAGAATACCATAAACGAATTTCTTGAGTAATAAAAGGCTAAAAACAAGTAGATTTTCATGTTCACCAATGAAAATCATTACCCTTAGTCATAAAGATATAGAGAAAACTAATTCAAGAATCTCCAGAAAGGTATTCTTCATTGTTTACCTTCAAGCTAGGATTTCAAGGCCTATAATCAAGTTCTTCTTCGAGATTCTTCAAGATTCTTAAATATTATTGAAGATTCTTAAAGATTCTTCATGATTCTTCAAGAATATTCTTCTTCTAGATATATAAGTCTATCATAGTGTTGAACTAGTTCGTCCGCATGCCTTACATCTACTTTTAGGTAAGTAAAAGAGTAATCTAGGATTCTACCCCAAGATTTGAGTATATTTAAGATAAGTTGATTTTGAGTTCTTGAGTTCATGTTTATTTTAAAAGTTTTATTCCTAATTATCATATTTCTTTATTGTTATTGAGATCCTTCATATCAGGAACAATAACTTTTGAATTCATAATTCACATTCAAGAGAGAGTTAAGAGTAGAGTTCAAGAAAGACTTTAAGTTCAATTGTGAATTCTTTGAGATTCATCATTGGTTTGAACAAAGATTTGAGAAAGTAAGTACGAGAATGAGAAGAGTTGTAAACATGAGTTCCATGTAGTTATGAAGACCTTCGAGATGAGTCGTTCATGCCCATAAATTTCGCATGGACTCCATAAATTTGAGTATCATGGAGAGGAGTAGTATCTTCGTGTTCTATGTTTTGAGTATTCAGTTCTTAATCACCTATGAGATTTTACTTACAATCATGACACTATTGCATATTACCCATGAAATCCGTGATTTGAGTATATCATGCTTATAATTTTTCATGAACCCTATAAGTCGAACAATCTTAAGATAGGAAGTCGCATAAACCCTGCAAGTTGAACATCATCAAATCATTCATAAACATGAGATCACGAACCTTTAATCCATAATCCAATGAAGGAAAATTAAGATCAAAGCCAAGAGAAGTTAAGAGTCAAGTCTGGAAGTTAAGAAGCAAGTCAAAACAAAGTTTATAAAGTTCTCAAAAGTCTTTTACAAATGTTTTAACTTTGTTTTAAGACTTAAAGTTCAAGTTGAGTAAAGAGTAAAGAGTAATGAGTAAAGTTGAAGTTCATTTATTCAAAAGTATATCGGGAGTAAGCATTCCCAATGAGAATTAAAATATTTTCACATTTAAATAAGAACGAAAATTGAGATTTCCAAATAGCTTATGGGCTAGATTTCAAAAAAGAGTAATAGCTTTCTAAATGAAGCAAGAAGGAAAATTAGATTTCAAAGATAGCCTTTTAGCAATGATTTGAGCACTAATATCAAATCACAAAAGACATATGGTTTTAAAACATAAGAGCTAGTATATTTTGGGAGTAGTATTGAGCAGCGATGTAGAGATGATAGTTCATATTAACTCAAGTCTCCATAAAAACCTTGTAGCCATCATGGGTATTAACGGGTCAAACGTTTTAGGTGATCACCTAAGTTAAGCTCGTGGATCCACTAAGTTAAGTAGTTCTATGCGACGGCAAACTATAGGACAATTCATGGCAGCGTGGGCTAGACATTGTATCACCATTTAGGCTCATAGTGGTGGTTGTATGTTAGAGAATCTCCCACACAAACTATATTACTTTCTTATATAAGTAAGTTGAGTTCGTTGTTGCATTTCCTTCAACGAACTAAGTTGCTTTACTGTTTTATAAAGATTTTTATATATAGAATGTGTATTATTGATTTATATGAGTTGAGTATCTTTAGTTGAGTACTATATCTTTGAGTTCAGTATTTAATCTTAGCAATGGTGAGCCTCCTTGCTTCCATAGGATTTCATTTACTTTTCAGTTTAGTCAGGATGTCGTGGATCTTGTTCGACATCCATCTTTATCAGATAGAGGCTTCATAGATAGTTAATTTCGTTAAGAAGTCCATATTACTCATTTATTTTATTAAATGTTTTAATGACTTAAGTTTCCTTTTTTATGGAGAGTTGAATATATTACTCTTATTCAGAGTTTTTTATTGAGTTAAAGCTTTTTAGTTAAATTTCATGAATTTTACTCTTTTTATAAGCTTTTGCATGCTTAATTTAGACATTCGCTTATAGTCAGCCAGGATGAGGGTTCTCTTGGGGATGCAATGGTTCTTCAGCGCCGGCCACGTCCAGGGTGTAGACTCGTGACGTGACAAACTTGGTATCAGAGCATAGAGTTCAAGAGTCATAGGGATTATATGAAGCTGTGTTAGTAGGATGTTGTTTATGGTTCTGAGGGCCCCACTTATATAAATAAGGGACTATATACATTTAAGAAAAGTTTCCGTTCTTCATACTCTTAATCGTGCTATAGAGTTAAGTCACAGAGATCTATTCTAACTCGCGCATTCTCATATTCGTTCGACTACCTATCATACTAGAGGTGGTTGAAAAGTATAGTTTAAAGATCCTTATGGATGAGTTGTTCTTAAAAAGTGTCTTGAGGAAGTCAGGACACTCCAGAGGGGTTTGACAGAACCCAAACAGTAAGTTAAGTGTTTAGTTTCAGAGTAATGCCTTTATGTTCATATGAATCGTGCCTTTGAGCTAAAAGCTAGTTGTACTCTTTTCTTTAAGCCTTATTTTAGCTGAGATCCTTTTTAAGATGTATGTTTAGAGATTGGGTAATATTTTCACCCGAAAAGGTAGCATGAGTTATGAGATCATGAGCAATAGAAGTGAAAGAGCCTAGAGTTAGTGGAAAGTATGTGGAGGTATAGAGATCTATGAAAGGGAGATGGTGTTTTGGAAAACCATGTTTGTATAGTCATGCACCTAGTATAGTATTGACAAGGAGTTTTTCCTTATGGGTAGACTAAGAAGTGATGAGTTGTGAAATGCTGAGGAAAGGAGGTAGAGTAAGAGATGCAAGTCAACATAAGTTAGAGTATAACTTGACTAGAAAAGAGGTGTACCGTGAGGCTATGTAACCAAAAAAAGTTAAGGGAAAGCTCCTTAGAAAGAGGTCTTAGTACCTGCTTATTGAGAGTCTGATAGTCATGAGAATAGGTTTTGCGTAATGTTAGAGTAAAAGAGGTTGGAGACCAGTTAAAGATGTTGGTATAGGTCCACTGCTTTTAAGTGCCATAGATCTTAGAGGAGATGATAATATGATAAATCAAGACAAGTGTTTGAGAGTAAGATTGTAATGAGTTCCAAAGAGTTTGGGGGATATCATTTTAGTGGTCCTTTTTGTAATATAGTGATGTTAGAAAGAGGAGGTTGATGTTCTTATCATGATAGTGATGGTGTGATAATTCCATCTAAGGTTATAAATGATTAAGAAAAGGAGGATGTGGTTTTAGAATGAGAAATAGTTAAATGAGAGCCATTAGTTGGATCCTAAGGATTTTTTTAGTAAGATTCCATGGAGTTGGTAGAGTACTAAGCTTGAATGTGGTGGTAAAGACTAATAGTTTGAGATAAGATTCAAATAGAGAAGTACAGAATCCGACCTTATGGATTTGAGTTAATCTTGAATATAGTAAGAGCATACTATAACAATCTAACCTTAGTAATAGTAACCCAGTCTACCCAGTTCATTTGTCATTCAAGGACGAATGATCCCAAGGGGGAGATATTGAAATATCCTACAAAATTTTTGAACTAAAACTCAAACCGTTCTTCATAGTGAGTGAGATTTTAAAAAGGAATTAAAATTTTTGTAGTATTAAGGTCAGGTAAATAGATGTAATAACTTGAGTTCCAAAAAGAATTAAATTGGAAATAGCAAAATCTGAAAATTTGCAGGTTAAGCTAAGTATGAGTTTTCGGTCAAATTCAAAAGATTATAACTCCTAGCACAGGATGATTTTCGTGTACTAAAAGATATCATAGAGAATATCTTTGATTTATCTTTCCAACGTCACTGAGTTTGCTAACTTTCGAGTTCGGATGAGTGAGATATTGTCTTTTGAAGTTAGGCTTTCCAGTTAAGGAAAGTTAGCCAAAAATAGTAAGGGGTATTTTGATCTTTTCATTATCTAATCATATTTAGTTACTTTTTAATAATATTTTAGGGGTCTAATCCTAGTAGGTTCAGTTTTATAATCCCAATATATGCCTAGGGTTTTAGTAGAGAATTCAAGAAGAGAAAAGAACAGAAAAGTGGAGAGAGGAGGAAATGATCAAAGCATTTGTTCAAGAAATTCAAGATTTCGCCAAGAACCTAGTTCTTTGAGGTATGTAAGCTTCCATAGTGATGGGTTCGTTCACCCACGCGCCAATCATAATTTATTCCGCATAATTTTGTTCTTGATATTTAAGGATTTAAGTTCTTGATTAGTTCTTGATAAGTGTACTTGAAGTTTCATTATGTTATGATTTAAGATTCTACTTGGGTCGACTTAAAAATATCATATCTCTTATAATATTAAGAGGTACATGATCCATTATCTATCCAATTAAATATAATCAAATGTACTTTCCAACGCCATCAATTTCACGTCAAACCAATTTCTAAGTAGAAAGTTATGACAATTTTAGTAACTTATACAGTGCTGTAGAGAATTAGCCGACGTAAAATATTAAAAACAGTTGTTATTGTCTATTTACCTCCAAGAAAACACACAAATTTCTTGACTAATAAAAGGCTAAAAATAAATAGATTTTCATGTTCACTAATGAAAATCACAATCCTTTGTCATAGATATTTCAAGAAAACTAATTCAAGAATCTCAAGAAAGGTTTTGTTGATTGTTAACCTTCAAGCTAGGGTTTCAAGTCATTTAATCAAGTTCTTCTTCAAGATTCTTCAAGATTCTTAAAAATTCTTCAAGATTCTTAAAGATTCTTCATGATAATCTTCTTCTAGGTATGTAAGTCTATCATAGTGTTTGACTAGTTCGTCCTCACGCCCTACATCTACTTTCTGTTCAGTAAAAGAATAATATAGGATTCTACCCCTACATTTGAGTATTGCTGAGATAAGTTGATTTTGTGTTCTTGAGTTCATGTTTCTTTTAAAAATTGTATTCCTAATTATCGAATTTCTATATTGTTATTGAGATCCTTCATATTATGAACCATAACTCTTGAATTCATAATTCGCATTCAAGAGAGAGTTAAGAGTAGAGTTCAAAGAAGACTTTAAGTTCAATTGTGAATTCTTTGAGATCCATCATTGATTTGAACTTAGATTTGATAAAGCAAGTAAAAGAATGAAAAGAATTGTATACACGAGTTCCATGTAGCTATGTAGACCTTTAAGACAGTTCGTTCATGCCCATAAATATCGCATGGACTCCATAAATTTCAGTATCATGGAAAGGAGTAGTAACTTAGTGTTTTAAGTTTTGAGTATTGAGTTCTTAATCACCTATGAGATTTTACTTAGATTCATGACACTATTACATGTTACCCATGAAATCCTTAATTTGAGTATATTATGCTTATAATTTCTCATGAACCCTATAAGTTGAAAAATCTTGAGATAAGAAGTGTGTTTAAGTCCTTCAGTTGAGTAGTTCATGCTAATAATTCCCCATTAACCCTCCAAGTTGAACATCATGAAATCATCCATAAACATGAGATCATGAACCTCGAATCCATAATCCAATTCAAGGCAGTTAGCTCGACTCCAGGTATAGCTCTTAATGGGCATGTAGCCGTAGGCGGGAACTCTTCTTTTTATCTTATTCTTTGGTCAGGCTGGTAATCCCAACCAAATAAGCAATCGCAATTGCTACAAGCAACCTATTTCATACCCTTTTCGTCGTACTTCCTCTTCTCCTTCTCTTCTTTCTCTCCCTGCCGAGCTTGTTGGAGTGTAGGCCTGACCGGATATCGTTTGTCCACAAATAAAACAAAAACAAGGTTGGTTTTTAGTAGTAGTTCATGAGACCTCGAATTCCCACGTTCCAGCGTGCATTATGCTAACAGGTCCCACCACCAACTCTAGCTGAGAAGTTGAGTCACCCTTCTTCTTTTTTCCAGAAATAAAATAGAATAAAGAATGAGATAGTCTATATCCTGTATCGATCATAGGATCACTCTATGAATAGGTCAATTCTCTGTGACCTCCCACCGCTAGAATGTTAAGATCAAAGCCAAGAGAAGTTAAGAGTCAAGTCTAGAAGTTAAGAAGAAAATCAAAACAAATTTATAAAGTTCTCAAAAATCTTTTACAAATGTCTTATCTTTGTTTTAAGACTTAAAGTTCAAGTTGAGTAAGAGTAAAGAGTAAAGTTGAAGTTCATTTCTTCAAAATTATATGGGGACTTTTTCACATTTAAATAAGAACGGAAATTTAGATTTCCAAAGAGCCTTCGGGCTAGTTTTTAAAAAAGAGTAATAGCTTTCTATATGAAGCAAGAAAGAAAACTTAGATTTCCAAGATAGTTTTTGAGCTAAATTTTTTAGCACTAATATCAAATCACAGAAGACGTATGTTTTTAAAACATAAGAGCTAGTATATTTTTGGAGTATTATTGAGCACTGATGTGGGGATGAGAGTTCATATAACTCAAGTCTCCATGAAAACCATGTGGCTATCAAGAGTATTAACGAGTCATACTTTTTAGATGATAACGTAAGTTAAGAAAATTGATCCACTAAGTTAAGTTGTTCTATGTGATGGCAATGTATATAACAGTTCTGGCAGCGTGGGCAAGACGTTGTATCACCACTTATGCTCATTGTGGTGGTTGCCGGTTAGAGAATCTCGCACAGAAACTATATTAATTTTTTATATAAGTAAAGTTGAGTATGTTATGGCATTTTCTTTGACGAACTAAGTTGCTTTTACTGTTTTATAAAGAATTTTTTAATAGCATGTGTATTATTGCTTTACATGAGTTGAATATCCATAGTCGAGTATCATATGTTTGTGTTCAATATTTTATCTCTGAGTTGAGTATCTTACCCTTGAGTATGCTGAGTTGAGTAAGTTGAGTATTTGGAGTATATTGAGTATTCATTGAGTTTCAAGTTTAAGAAGAGGCAATACGTATGTTACCATATTTTAATCAACTATCAAGCTTATGTTATGCTTTATAATTCCCCTTACATGCTCGTTCATTCCACGTACTGAGTCATTTTTCCTGCATCTTTTGATGATGCAGACACAAGTACTCCGGATCATCAACATGAGCTTTGTTGATACATCTAAAAGTTCGAGTTAGCTAGGTGAGCCTCCTTTCTTCTGGATGATTTAATTTATTTTTAAGTTTAGTCAGGATGTCGTGGGTCTTGTCCCGACATCCACCTTTATCAGTTGAAGGCTTCATAGATAGTCAATTTAGTTAAGAAGTCTGTATTACTCATATATTTTATTAAATGTTTTAATGACTTAACTTTCCTGTTTTATGGCGAGTTGAATTTATTATTTTTATTCAGAGTTTTTCATTGAGTTAAAGCTTTGTAGTTCAATTGCATGAATTTTATTCTTTTTTTTAAACTTTTTCATGCTTAAGTTAGTCTTCCGCCTGTAGTCAGCAAGGATGAGAGTTCCCTTGGTACCAACAATGGTTCTTGAGTTCCGGCAACATCCAGGGTGTAGACTCGGGTCGTGACATAAAATTCATTAACTAGAATTATATCAAAAACCTAAATTCTCTCAAAAAATATTTATGATGTACGAAGCCCCTATATAAAAAGTTGAATTACAAAATGTCCTTATAAAGTGATCATATTTATGGGCAAAAAGTGTTGCCTTTAAAATTCTTTATTTTGGAGAATGAAAGATGCACATTTTTGTTTGACAAATTAGTATGTAAAAATGTTATAGTTGGAAGGATATTTGAAAAGAAAAACATATCTATGTGATAAACTTTAAATATGTTCAATCCGATTTGGAGACTGAAATAAACTTGTGTAGTTTTGTTCTCCATGTGAAATTTGATCGTGTCTTATTTTTTTAGATTAAGAACTTTTGTAGTTTTCTACTGTAGATAAATTAGACTATGCAATTGGTTTGAAGAGTATATAACTTCACATAATAAGTGAATATTGTACTTTTGATTTTCTATAAACTTTGTAGCTATATAGAATCAAATTGTACAAATATTTGTCTTTATTGTTAGTATTTTAAATAATAAGAGGTATGTCTATTTGTGATAGAGGAAAAATACCAGTGACTTAGAGTTTGTGATTTCGTACCTCTATGGAATGAACTTTGACATTGTGTAAAAGTTGTCAAATGGAATTGAAGGACTACAATTCTTTTGTAGAATAATTTTTTCAGAAGTGGTTTGATGTTGCCAATGACATTTTGATAGACGAGAAAAAAATATAGGGAAAAACTATTCTCAAATACTTGAAAAATATTTGTGAGATCATATTTCAAATTTGGGGGGTTGTTTGCATATGACAAAGATAAAACTAGACTTAGTGTCTATTTCAAATTTGGAGCACAAGATATGAAATTCAATGACACTTTTGTATTATGTTAGACCAACAAAATTCTTGGAGTATATTTGATATTGTGGTTGTTGAGTTTCTCGTTTACAGTATATGATATGACTAGTAAGAAACTACCAAATTATATGTATACTTTTTCAAAATGGTTGAGTTCTTTTTTGGAAAAAGTGTCACCTAAAATATTGTGATTTTTCATGAAAAGATATGGATATTAAATATAACTATTTGTATAAACATGAATATTGGTGAATAGTCATTTGTCATGTCTTGTAAAACAAGCATATGGACTATATTGTCTTTATTGGACCAGACGAAATTTTATTCATGGGTAGTAGTATAACAATCAAATTGAGTGTTATGAAAATGTCTTTCCGAAAACGACGTTTGACAAGGTGATGACTCTAAAAGTGTTTGTATCACATAAAACTTCTTACTTGTTTGAGTGAAACTGTTTGTGACATGAACACTTGGTGCATGTCAATTACAAAACCTTGTAAGGAAAACTAATTAACTTAGAAATTTTATCTAACTTTGAGTTTAATAAATAAAAAGTTCAAGTTGGTGTGGAATCTAAGAATACTGGACATTCTTATAAATCTGTTGAAACGAATTCTAATCCATTAGAGTTGATTTACAGTGACATTTGGGATATGAAGTCAACACCATCTCGTGGTAGGAAAATGTATCTCATAACTTTTATTGACAATTGCATTAGAAACAACTATGTCGATTTGCTGAATGATAAGGATGAAGCAATAGAAATGTCTTGACAAAATAATATTACAGTAGAAAATCATTTGTGAAAATATAAGAAGTGATAGGAATTGAGAATTTAAATCTCCCCGTGAAGAAATATATTTGGAAAGTGGATTTATCCATCAAACTACTTCCCCATTCACCTCAGTAAAATAAAATTGCAGAATGAAATAAAAAATAGAACTTTGGAGGCAATGATAGCTACATTACTTATAAGTTCAGGTTTACCAAAAAAACGTGTGTGGAGAAGCTATCCTTACATAAAAAGGGAACAACAAAAATTTGTCTTCTCAGAAAGAAAGCAAAAAGAAGTTGTGTTTGTTTAGGACACAATCTATTAAATATGAAAAATAAAAAGGAAGGAAATTCAATTTGAAATATTTCAAAGTGTGGGGATGTCTAGCCAAATTCCAAGTTCCAATTCCTAGAAGGAATAAAATAGAACCTATGAATGTGGACTGTAAAATTAGACTTGAGTAGTTTAGTGAAGGGTCTAAAAGACCTTGGAAAGAAAAAAAGGAGAATGTATTTAATAAAGAGATTCAGATGCTTGGTAAATATCAAAGGTCATCTTCTTCCTTCTTATGTGGTTTTGTAACATTTCGTGTGTCTTCTGTAGACTCATTCTTTTGAAAAGATGGTGTAAATTGTAAGATTGATTCAATCTTGAGTAACCATATTAGAAATTAATTGATTTTCTTTCGGAAATTAAATTTTTGGATTTAAAGTGAATCTTCAGAATGATAATGAACTCGGTGGAACTATTGGCAAATATCAAGAACTTTTTGTCATAGGTTGTAGACAAAAATAATTTCTTTATTCTATCCACCCATACTAGACAGTAACTAGAATTACATTCATTTGGATGTTAATTGCATTAGTCGTTGTATATGACCTCCAAATTCATCAAATTAAATTAAAAGCAATTTTCAGAAATCGAGAATTAGAGGAAGAAATTTACCTGGAACAACCTGAGGGTTTTGTGGTTCCTGGTTTAAAACAAAAAAGTGTATGAAATTGTTAAGTCTCTTTATGACTTAAACAAGCTCCCAAACAATAACATAAGAAATTTTACAAAACTATGTTGGTAAATGGATTGAAGAATGATGGAAGTGAAATGTGTGTACATTGAAATCACAAGGTTATTGTTTGTTTGTATACTGGTGATATGTTGATCATCAGTAGAGACAATAATGACATAGATGCTACTAAACATGCGAGAAAGAAATATTGACATGAAGGAAAGTAGACTTTCTGATGTGATCTTAGGTATAAGTGTCCTTAGATCTCCAAAATGTTTAGCAAAGTCATGGTATCATTACATCGAAAATGTACTTGACTAGTTCAAATATTTGGATTTTAATATAGTCAAGACTCTAATAATGTGAGCTTTTGAATTCAAAAGAATGAAAGTGAATGTGACTCACTATTGGATTATTCTAGAGTATTGCAAAGTATGATGTATATCAGAAAGAGTACACAATCAGATATATCATGTGCTATTAATAAACTGAGTCAGTCACGAATAATACAAATCCAACTCATTGGATGACAGTGACAAGAGTTTGGGGTACTTAAAACATACTCAAAACTATGTCTTGCATTATACAAATATCCTATAGTATTGAAAGAATTTAGTGATGTAAATTGGATCACCTGAATCAGATGAAGTAAATCCAAGAGTGGATATGTATTTAATCTTGGAAGAGCAGTAGTCTCTTGGAAATCTTCCAAAATTACTTGTATCGCTAGCTCTACAATGATCTCTGAGCTAGATGCTCTAGATAAGGCCAGTGAACAAGTTGAGAGACTCCGAAATTTCTTGATAAATATTCTTTTTGGCCCAAACCTTTGGCATCATTATGCATATACTTTGAAAGTAAAGATGCAATAGGTAGGGCATGGAGCATGATGTATGAAGGAATGTCTCTCCATATAACACATAGACATGATAACGTTAGAAAACTACTCTCTAGTGGAATTATTACAATTGACTATGTAAAGTCAAATGATAATGTGTGTCGGATCAACTTACAAAAAGTCCTAACTAGTGATAAGTTGTAAGATCATCTAAGAGAATGGGTTTACAGATTTAACATGTCATCATGATGGTAACTCTATCTAGCAAACTGAATATCCCAAGAGCTAGATTCAAGGAGGAAAAAAAAGTTGTGACTGGTGCTTTTGCATTGTCAACCAACTCAATCCATTCCCATGATGAAGACAAGTTGTGACTGGTGGTTTTGCATTGTCAATCAACTCAATCCATTCCCATGATGAAGACAATGATCAATACAATTATCAGGAATATGGATACAACATTAAGGATTTTTACTGAGTTAATAAAGCTTAAAGTTGTTAATGATTTTCTATGTTTGGCAGATTTGACCAAACAATGTATCTACGCGATAACATATTTAGAAGTAACCCATGTGAGTGTGATGTGTAAACCTCTTCAACGAGGATTATTGTCAAAAGCCCATCTCTCTATACACTCATGAAACCAGGAAGGGTTAATTGCTAAAAAGAACACAACCATAAGAACCATAAAGGTGTGAATGCGGGGGATTGTTGGGTTTTAAATGGTGTGAATGGAAAATGAAGAGTTGTGACTTTTATGAAGAGTTGCGACTTTTATAAAATGTTGCAACTTTTATGAAGAGTTTTGACTTTTAAGTAAAGTTGAGACTCTTATAAAAAGTTGTGACTTTTATTGAAAGTTGTGACCTTTCCAAAGTTTATGACTTTTCCAAAGATTTGTGACCTTTTTGGTAAGGCATAATAAGAACCTTTTCACACTACCCTTTGTTTTCTATAATTCAGGGATTTCTTTCATTTTAGTAAAAAAAAAAATCTTGATTTCTTCTTTTACTACTTAATCTAGTATTCTAAATTTACTTTACTGTCATTGAGTGGTTCACTGACGCCGTGGTTTTCGGTACAGATACACTGTGAATAAGATCATTCTATCTTGGAAGGATATCTTCCATTAATTTCGAGTACTTGAGGGGAATAATTTTTTTTAGGGGACGCTGTGCATTCAGTGGGATCGATTTTATTTCTCTGAGAATTTTTTTAATATTCTTTTTAATATGTTTTTATTCTATTCTCTACTAGTTTAAATTTTCTCATTTTATAATACTTTTTAAACTTTGTTGTTTCTTATAAGTTCTTAAAAGTTTGGTTCTAAGTATCTTGGAAATACAAGATGAACTACAATATAAATATACCAATATGTTCTATATTATGTTAAAAGCACCAACTCCTAATTTAATGGTAAATTATGAAATAACCCCTATTCAATCCTACATCACCCGCGGTCTACACACCAATTCACATAAGTCGTCGATTCCTCTTGACGAACTTTTAACATGTCCCTCAGTATGCTTTATGCAACCATGAAAAACGACCACTTCCAAACTGTTGACATTGAAAAAATACGTCCGCCGTGAATTATCAATTAGTCAAAACCCATCTCTTCTCAAAATATATAACTCCTGAACTCAATTGTTTCTCCCTATCAAACATATATTATGATTAACGCACATGTTTTCACCAACACACCATCTCCTTATGAAAACTGCCTTAATGAATCTAAAAGTTTCCTTCACCCTTTATTGTGGTTTTCCTGCACGCACATAACTTACGACCGCATCATCTGGCTCTCCCCTCTGCTTTTATACAAGTTGTAGGTGACTATTTTTTTATGTTATCCTATTAATCCTTTTAACTTACAGGAACAGGAGTACTTGTCGACCTATAATTGGTCACACCTGTACGCAACTAATTTTCGTAAGCATAGAAAATCGACGGTAAACAAAATAAATAAAAGAGAAAAATTGATTTTTATTAATGAATTGTTGTGAATACAATTTCGTTGTTCTCTTGATTCTCTCTCCTAAGTTTCACCATGATTCGAGGGCATTCAGTAGCGTATCCTGAATTGTTGGATGATGTAGACCTCCTTGAGATATTGTCGATCTCCGAGACGTCGGAAAGCGCTTCGTCATTGTAAGTCGATCTCCGGGAAGAACTCTGTTGATCATTCCTTCGAAGAACTATTGATGTTGCTATTGTAGCTTTCTCCAATTCGCTGAATGCTTGTTGAAGAGTTTTCTGGATCCCCCTTGAATGTTATGTCTATCTGCTATTTATAGTTGTAGGGAGTGGACAAGGTTGCTTGTGATTGGAAAAATGATGTCATTTTGACACTTGGCGCATTGTGCGATCTTGTATTTGACTGGGACTACCACCTCATTTGGACACATGGCGTCACCTTGTTGGTCTTGGATGCCTAGTCACTATGACACGTGGCATGTGTTTGGGCTTCAAGGTAAAATGGACCTTGGATTTGAATTTAATAAGATAGACTTATTTATTTGTAAAGCCCAAATTAATTATTTAGCCCAAATTAACATGGATTTAATTCAATTTTTTTATGAATTTGATCCAATACAATATATGTGTCTACAACACCATTCTTCAAACATGCCACATAAAACACAATCCACAATGAATAATGGATATTATAGCAATCTATTCATTCGCTTAGTTCCTCACCCTTGCTGCAACAATACGACTGCCTCACCTGAACACATATAATTCCCTGCCAGAAGCAACTATAAAATTCCGATATTTTGGATATTCCAAACCTTCTGATTGACATCATTACATCTTACTATTTCTGTTAACATTTGTTTAGATATATCTGTTAGTGCTAATCTTCTGTTTCTCTCACATTCCATCTTATTGCTAACGTCTTAATTGCATGAAATTTCCACCAAATATTGCATAATATTACAAGACGCTGCCCTCATCAATCGTGCCCATACATATTGGCACCCAATGTTAACATTGTTGCACTCATTTCCCCAGGTACCTGTATGATCTAGATACCACCCAATGCCGACTGAAAGGGCTCTAGCAAAACAAAGTGTATTGATAAACAATATATACCAATAAACTCTATTGATTTGGTAATGCGGATATTAGTTATTCTATGGGGTTCAATAATGCCTTACAAGAATTAAAGGCGTGAAGGAACTTTCCGGAACTATAATATTAGTAGATTAAGAGGTAACAACATTGACACTTTTACTTACCTTATTTTACAATGGTTCATTTTTGTTGAACTTATTGTATTCCTCCATCTCTTAATAATAGGGGACAAAGATTCAAGAAACACTTTTTAATAGGCATATCGAGACTTGGAAGGATTCCTTGAATCCAAATTAGAGTTACTACATTTCCAAATGGAGCTTAGATCGCGTCAACCACAACTACTCTTCTATGCACAAAGAAGTTGAATTGTCATTTACAGGTTAATGACCATGCGGTTCCAACTCACAAATTCTATGATGGATTTTTATCATTTGAACACGCTATTAAATTACCTAATGGTGTTATTCTAGGTAACTATTCACATGACAAAGCTGTAATTTTCATGCCCCATTACGTTATTCTAATCTCTAATTTCCATGACCTATTTCCAGACTTGATTTGTGTCTTAGTTTCGGTAAATTCCCTCGTTTAAAGTGTAAATTCCAAAAGGCATGAAATAGTTATTACAAATCAATTGTAAGTTGCAATGATGCATATTCTACCATGTGTATATAAATAAAATGATGTATTGAGTATCTCTTCTTACAATTAATCCATCATGGAGCATACAACCGTCACTCTATTTTTTTTACATGGAGGGGTTCCGTCTTTTTCACAACCTTTGCTCACTCTTCTTGATTTTCCTTCTTTTATCACCACACCACAAACTTAGGCTTTTAGCCCAATATTGCTATTCAAACAAACAACACTTCATGAATGTTATGGGTAAGTGAATAAAGAGGGATTGCAATTGTTCAAGGTTCTTACAAGAGAAAGATAAGGCTCAAGAGGGTTCAAACAAGGTTCACACATCTGAGAAGGTTGGCCATAAAATGAGTATATTATCAAATTGTTGCCTCAGATCATTTCAAGAGATTGCATCACATAGTCAACCGAACAATGGAGAAAATTCAGTCATCATACACAATGTTCAAAGTAATCTAATCACACAATGCATTGACAAAATTATATATCAAGCAAGACTTTACAATTTCTAGCTAGTGAGCAATGTTCTTCACAAGAGACTCACTCGATAATCGGCTAGTCAAAACAAGATACTAAGAGTTATCACATAGGGTATCCCACTTCATTGGCCTCACTGTAGCCAAAAATTCATTTTTTTCAATTACGAATAATATTCAAGTCATCGGTATTGATCATAACCAATACTCAAATTCACACAAGAACAACCACGGCCACAAAAAAAGAGGTGGAACAAATTTTAAAAATAGGTTCAAAACCATTTCCATTAAAAACAAGGGACCACCAACTAAAGCATCCACAAGAATCAAGATCAAAACACATATATCGATCACAAAATCCAATATTCACACACAAAAAAATAGAATCACAAGAGGTAGGTATGGAAATACCTCACCCCACTCACAAAAGAAAAGAAATTGTTCTCAAATGCAATTAAAACAAAGATAATCACGAAAAACAACAAAGAGAGAGGTAGAAATATCATCTTGTTAGGCTAATCCTGGGGAAAAGTATGCATAACACTTACTCCATCTATCAGGGCATCAATGTCGAGGTTCACACTCAGGGACTCAACATGAGAGCCCAACGTAGCAACAATTGTGGATCTACTAGAGCCATCAATCGTAGTGTCTCTCAAGGTTTCCTGTCAGGCCGTCTCAAAGATGCCCCCCTCTAGATCAACCAGATCCTCATAAGCAACCGCATCTCGCTCATCAAGCTTCTCTTCATCTATCTCGGCCTCATACTCAACAGCACTAGAATACTCTATAATATCTTCTACTGTGATAGCTAGAGGAATTTTAGAACACGTCAGAACATCTGCACCTAGGACATCAGGGAACTGTGCAAACTCAAATAGTGATGTGAATTCTTTGGACTTCAAATTGCCCAAATCCTTTCTCAAATCGGAACCTTGGCTTTCAAAGTCATAACCTCAGTGGTAACACTCTGTCCTTTTTGACAAATCTCTACTCTCAGAGTAAGAAAATCAATGGAAGCCCACATAGGTGTCAATGCAACTGGAATGACTCTCTCAATCATCAATGACACCTCGTCATTTAACCATGAAGCCTACACATCGACAAAATGGGCTAGGTGCCCCATTTTGAAGAGCATGACATGATTTATCGAGGTTCTCAATGCAGTTTTACCAGCAATAGCTCTAGGGGACTAAGAGATAGAAAAAATACTCGGGGACTGTAAAGGAGTTGATGTACATGTACATCATGGCTCAGAGGTCGGAGTTTGCCAGGCTTCCTCTCAAGGTAAAGAATCAATATCAATCTCTAGAGATGTATTCACCGGCGCTGCCATCCTTCTATCCTCCTTGTCCCATGTGTAATCATCATTTATGTGCCATATGTCGATGGAGGATGTGGGTGTAACCTCGACATTCTTATTCTCGTCATGAGGAACTCTAGTATGACGACATAACTTTGTAATGAGTATTGGAAATTGAAGGGATGTCTAGCATTTTTTGGTCCTCATGTCCATCTCCTTCTTTATAATCAACCCCTAGTTAAGACTCTTTCTTGCTATGATCGATACGAGACATGCCATCATTGGGTTTCATAGAATGGAGTTGTTCTGTGTTGACATGATATAGTTGCTGATGAACAGAAACCAGTACCGAGCTGCTATGTTCAAGTATTTCGTCTCAATAGGTTCTCAAACCTCAATCAACCTCTGGGTGATGTCAGAAATAAGGGAGTTATCAATCTTTTCATGTAATCTAGAGTCTGCGCAGTAATCATGCTCTGGTACTCGGGCTCAAATATTGCATCCCTTTCAAGTGCATTGTTTATATCATCGTTGTTGCATCTCATGTCCTCCCTCGGACAACCAAACACTCCACTGGTCTGAAGGCACTAGTCTAGTTCTTCTCCTGGAGTACCAAATCACAATAGGAAATGTAGAAATGTCGGATCTAGGTGGGAATGCATAGGCCACAGGGCCTGGTGAAGATTTCGAACCTCACGAACATCAGAGTTCCCACACAACTGGGTATCGGTCCATCACACCATCTGTGGAAAATTCCTTCTCTTTTATAATTGTCCTCAATCCCTCGGCCTTTAACCGGTTGAGTAACAGGCGAATAGGACCCCAAAGTGGTGGTGCTGGAACCACCCTCTGTGCAGGAGCTAACACTAAATCTTCACAAAGGAGGGGTCGTCTCAGGAATCCTAGACGGATCTTGACGAGCTTTTGCACGAATCTCTGCTTGCTGGGTCTTGAGTAAATGATCAATCTCTGAAAAAGAAATGACTCCCCATCATCGCCGATGTTCTGCTCCGCACTCTCAACTATATACGCCTTGCCCTTCCCCTTACCTCCCTTCGAAGGTTAATTTTTGCTCTTTTCTTTAGAAGCAGAGCCTCCCTCCTTTATCACAATAACCCATGCCCTTCTTCAGGGCGGCGTGCCATATAATCCACATTGATCTAACGATATCGACAAAAAACATCGAAAAGTGTTAGAAATCATTGAACAAAATTGCAGAAATAAAGTTTTCAAAAGAGTTTCTGAACTATTAACCGAGTCTCTTAAGCGAGTAAGATCACGCTCGTTGAAGAGACCTTCTTTAAAAATTTCTAGAAATAAGGCATTTCAACGATGCTCAAGACCCTTATACAAATGGCCATCACAAATCGGCAAACATAGACTAGCCCGCCAAATATTATACTGTATTTTAGGGGTTAGGAGTGTAGAAAGACCTATCTAAGGAACATTTCGGCGAGATCTGTGTTGCTCCCAAAAATTACGGAATACCCAAAGAAAAAGCATGCAATTAACGGTGATCAAAGGGGGACGTTTGCAAAGCGCCGAACTATTCACTAAGCTCACCGGAACTCGCCAAACGACCCAATGTGCCAATTGTAAACTACAATTCCCAAAATCATGCCCACAACCCCCAAATTCAAAATCAAATACACACATCATGCAATTAGTACTAGACGCATCTGTTCTATGTCTTCGGGGTACTCAGACTTCCCTTATTTGGCATAAATTGGTCATGTGATGACTTTTCCCCTTAAATAAGATGTTAAACGCTCCTTCATTGGAAAGAATACGTCATTTGGCATAATTTGGGGTTAGTCATACTTCACCCAACTATACCTACTACAAAATAACCACAACCCAATAATTTAGAACAAAATTTGACAGACAAAAACATGGCAAATCATTGATTTAAGATTTTAGCCACAAGTTCAAACACATTTTACGACAATTCGTCACATAAAACACAATTAAAGAAATTACCTAAAACATATTCACATACTTTTACCTATTGCATTAGAGTTCTACCACAAAATTTAAGTACGGGGTTCGAAAAAACAAACCTATAAGCTGAATTGAGAAATTTAAATAGCAGGCGGCAAAGTATTCAAATTTTGAGAAGGGGATCACACACAAAATGTTAATGAAATAGCAAAATAAGGAAGATTTAAAGGTTAGGTGAGAGTTCACGGGGTTAGAAATGAAAGAATATGAAAGATTTTGAAATTTTAAACTATTTGGCCTATTAAACCTTTCAGTTCGCGGCATCTTTGGTGGAATAAGTCATCCACGCCAAACCACTTGGCGTATCCGACCTGTTCAACAAATCGCCGATTACAAATTTAGCCTACATGGTTTTACAACATTCAAATTCAGGCTTGGTGGGTCTAATGACGTTGCAAGTCGTTCTCGCCGACAACTTTGGCGAGTGGCTGACTAAACTTTTGGATCGCTAAACTGACTATTTTCAAACACACGTCTCTTATAAACCTACATAATCGACACATATTATTCAAAATCAAAACTTAAGCATTAAAAATTTAGGTTTCCTCCAAAGAAATGTCTTACATAACGTCGTGGCACGATGAAAGTACCCATTTAAGATTTATTTTTGGGGTTTTTCATTGTGTCACTAGGCAACCCCCTGCTTATCTTGGATGCAAATATGAAGAAATTTTACCCATTTCGGTCTCCGCTTCTTAATAGCGACTTAGTGAGATGTTACCGTCTTATTTATATTTGAGACATACTCTTTTATTTCTTTCAACACTTTGTCCGACCCTTCTACTTTGTTGCGAATGTGTGGGAGCATGTCTTCCATATGACCACTTTTAGATTCCTTAGGCTTTTGATCGCTCATGGGGACATACCTATCCTTTTCCCCTCTCATTCCTTCCAAGTGGCGTTGTGATCAAGCCAATCTCTATCACGGTCTCTCAAGCCCTCATCTCTATTCCAACATTGATTACCACAAAGTCTTTGATAATTTCCATGATAACCTCCTCCTTGATTGGGTAGGAAGTTTACTTCGTCATTGTACAACGCTTTAAATTATGCTTCATCTAGGTTTACTCCACCAACACAAATAATATTAATACTCTTTGTACCAACACCCATGACATTCTTAACCAAGATATCCAACTTGTTCATAATTTTTTCCATGTTTTCGTCTCTCTCTTGATCCATTTCGGTCTAGTCTTTTGTCATTCTAAAATTTAGAGGAGAGACTTGCTCTTCACGAGTATATCATGCCCTTTTGATCTTTGTCATGCAATCAAGGAGTTGAGATGCTACTTCATCGGGTTGTTTCATTATATCACGGGGAACAAGTTGATCAAAAACACCTTTTTGACTGACTCAACGCTCCTATAGAAGTACTGGAGTAGCACGTTATTGGCCATGAGTTTGGCACTGCAACACCAACTTCTAAAATCTTAGCCACGTCTCATGGATTGGCTCACATTCCAAGTGTTTGAAACCTTGGATGCTATCCCTAAGAGTCACCATCTTCAATGGGGGACAAAATCTCAATTGGAATGCAGTAGTGAGTTCGTCCCATGAAGTGATTTAGTCCCTTGGAAACTCATTCAACCACTTACTAGCCTCACCCATCAGAGAGAATGGGAACAACCTGAGACAAACTGATTCTTTTGATATGTTCTTAAATTTGAACTGTCTACATACATCCACAATATTCATGAAATGCTCATGGAAATCATCATTGGCCATCCCGCAAAATAGTCCTTTCAATTGTAGGAGCTAAAGAATGGTCCATGTGATCTTAAAAAAATGTTTCCTTTAGCCGGAGGTAAGTGAATGGCTCCAACACCAACCACTTTTATTGGGTCATTGACATTATTGAGATTCCCAACATCATCTTGGTGGATCACTTGGCTACCCTTCCTTACTTTAACACTCATTTGTTCCTCTGTTTTAACACAGGCAGCACAAAACCAAAAACAAAAATAAGTACATTCAACTATAACTAAATAGATCACAATTCAACTTCACTAAAATAATTTTAAACAACACCACTCCCTGGCAGTGGCTCCATTGGATAATTTAATGAGTAACGTCTATAAAATACACTTCAACCCTATCTAAGTGTATACAGTCGTTAGGAAATATATAACCCAACAATTGAGTTGAGTTAAAATTCCACATTAAGTGGTACGTGTACAAATGCAGTCAACAAGTATGAATATGATCTAACAAGATATAGGAACTGAAATTTTCAAAAAGACATAAAAAAATGAAAATGGATTACACGAATGTTTGATGGAGAGGGGTGGGGGGTTGCTCTGCAAATTATTAACTACAAGGCAGTCACAAACATTTCAAAATAACAATTAGATGAGGAATTCTGGGATGTGATCAAATATAGGAAAATTTTGATATATAGGTAACTAAAATTACTAATAAATAGCTTAAAATCATTGTGTAGGCTAGACCATAAAGGAGATAAATTTCTCTCAAACAACTATCCCAAATCAGGTGATTGCATTCGAACATCAACAAGCATAGCAATGACGAACAACCCAGACCTTAATTTATCCACTCTCTAGAGCTGAACCCAACTCAACCAAATACCTACAAATCATTACTCAATAATCTTATATCTAAAACCTATCTATCGAGCAAGCTATGAACACAAGGTTAGAACTACATCTGCAACTACAGTTAATAAATAATTAATAATTAAACCCACTTCAATATAGCGTTTAAACTAGATATTAACAATAGCCATAAACTAATTCAACCAATAATCACACAATAACATTTAAAGAATTAGGGTTTTAGCCAAATATCATAAAAGAGTAAAAACAGTTGCCGAATCGAATGGCCATCAAGTGGCGGACCTTTCTGAAATTATGATGGGCAAAACCCATAATTTTGTTCTTATTCTACAAAATTTGTTCTTAAGATCTAGGAGACGACCTGAGGAAATTTCTTGACAGTTTTCCACTACTTTTTTCCAAAAGTTAAGCATTTTTCCCCATTCCATTTTTTATTCGTAGAAATTAGATTCTTGGTTAATTATTATTGAAGGGGGGTGGGTTAAATTTAATTTGATTGTGGGGAAAAAGACCTAGTGTCACCTTAGAATCATGGATTTGGTCTTACATTATTGGGTTTTTTGTGATCCAGACAATTAGAACTTAATCAGTTGATCATCATTTATTGTGGTTCTTACACCATGAACAAGCGGAAAGAATCCGAAAAGGGATGATTAAAGTTCCTTAAAGGATTGAAGTTTGGTATTGAGGTAGGTGACTGTTTGAATTCATGTTCTAAATTATTTATGTTTGTAATTGTTTCATTATAATGCATGTATGTGTGTGAATGAAACCTTGTTGATCAAACCTAATTAAATAGTATGAATGAACAAATGCATGTCATGATTCAATACTTGGTTGTATGATTATGAGTATGTTCACGTGAGTATGATTATGGTTGTATTTTTGTTAAATGGATGGGGTGACACATTCAAACACACTAATTTCGATCGTGTGCCACATTCCAACATAGGTATGGGATCCGGTGGCACATTCCGGCACAACAATAGATTTGGTGTGGGTTCCATGAGAGGACATTGGATTTTTTATATCTAGTTTTTTTTTAGAATGTGGAATTGTACATTGCTCCTGAAATTATAGTTGATGTTTATATATATTATGTACATATATGTGTTTACTTTGTGGTGATTGTGTGTATAACTTGCGCTTAGTGGTATAGATGTGCGATATTACCAATACCTTATGATTGTGTTATGATACTTCACTTGCTTGTTCGTTGTTGAGTACAAGGCACCTTCTTGTGGCTACTAAAAGACCTATGCTAACAGATCAATGATCTACACCGGAATTCATAGGTGAGCCAGTTCTTCCAGGTTTTCATGAGTTCTCTTTCTATTTCGTCCACTCTTTACGGAATTAGACTATTTATTTAAGGTGTTTAGTTTAGTTTTTGGGTTGTGCCCCCTTTTCTTAGAACTTTTTAACTTTAGATTTTTGATACATTATCTTTCGGGTTCATGGAATTTTTTTCGGTAAATGTTTGTTAGAATCTAAATGTTTATGGGAACTCTTATTTATTTCTGCATTTATACTTGCTTTTGTATCTTAAAATGCATAGTATTTTAATTAAGTTGCTTAGTTGGGTTTTAGAAATTGTTCTCCCACAAAATGGTTAGTGTGGGTAAAAAAATGACTGTCTGGGTCGTGACAAAAATTGTATTAGAGCCCTAGGTTCATTGATCTGTATGTACCATAACGGGTCTAGTTGAGTGTTGTGGAACGATACGGAGACATAAATACTTTTCTTTGAGAGAATATAGGACTTTAGGAAATCTCTAAGTTTTCTCTTGTCTCTATTCATGTTATAACTTGATTCAAATTGGTATTTGGTGATCCAAATGGGTATCTAATCATGTTAATGCTTCTATTAGCAAATGGTAAAGATTCTATTTAACGGCGTCTGTAGCTCTCGTTAATGAGCATTCTGCAGTGTCCACAAAAATAGGTCACGGTCGAGGTAGGGGCGCATAAGAAGCAAAGGGTAGAGGCCGAGGAAGGGTAACACCCACAAAAGGTAGAGCTCAAGTTGAGAATGTTCCCATAAATGTGGATACTCCTACAAATCATGAAGATACAAAGTAGAATGTGGAGGTGAAGAATCAGAGGATATTGGACAAGAGGAAGAAGTGCAAGCTTAGGCTACATGCATCCCTCCTTTAGAAACGCAATCCCTACCAACCCCCTATTATTGTTACTGTCCCTGAGAGGGGTGGATTTGTAGGCACTGATGCGTTTTTCCATCCCCTATTAGGTTCTGTTATGATAAATAAAGAGTGTGAAATGTTGAAAAGGTTTCAAAAACTTAAGTCGCATGTGATATATGGTTCAGAGAGTTACGATGCCTATGAGTTCATCTAGGATTGCTATTAGAGGCTTCATAAGTTGGGAATTGTCCATAATCATGGAGTAGAGTTTGTGACTTTTAAGATTCAGGGTGAGGCTAAGCCGTGATGGTGACTTTAAGTGGATTGCTGATCATCAGCTTTACCCCACTCCCTTGGACACACTTTCATGCCCTGTTTTTGGAAAATTTTGTATCCCGGACTTTGATAGATCCCAAGAAGGATGAGTTCATGGCTTTAGAGCAGGGTGATATGACTGTAGGTGCTTATCAGTCTATGTTACATGTTTTTTTAGATATGCTAAACAATTGGAAACTACTGAGGAGGATATGATTCATCTATTTGGCAAATGATTGAACCCCAAACATTAGGTATTGTCTATTCGCATGACTTCTCTAGGAAAAAGCTTTAATTAGGTTACATACTTTGTGAGGAAAGTAGAGGGATTTAGGCGTAATGGGCAGGCTAACGCTTTTGCTACGAAAACCAAGAGCCCGGGTAACTTTCAAGGTTCTTACTTCAGAGGTTCAGGTAGGCCGATGCTTACTGCCCACCAAATTTAGTTCGACATACCCGCTTCTACAGGTAGTTAATCGGGAACTCCACATGATAGCTAGCGAGTTGCGTCTACGGCTAGTTACAGAGTGTGTTTTTATCGTACTTGCTATAATTATGTGGAACCTGGACACAGGAGGAGAGATTGTCCCTGACAGCGCATGTTTTTATCACGTGCAGCATACTAGAGAAGTTGTACCCGTGAGCAATTGTTATAATGGTAGAGGAATTCAAAAGGTAGGCGAGAACGTAATCAGTGAGGTCGTAGAGGTCGCGGTAATTGAAAGGAAGGCAGGGGAGCAGTGCAACTAGGTAAGTAAGTCATCTGTCAAGATGACATATCTTAGTTATATGCCTTTCCAGGAACGACCTAAGCAGAGACATTTGATACAGTGCTCACATGTACTATTCTTGTTTGTGATAATATGGCTAATGTGTTGTTTGATCTGGGTTCTAGTTTTTCATACCTGTCAATCTAGTTTTCTTTTGGATTTGATGCAGTTTCTGATTTACTTGATACCCGCATCCATATTTCTACCCCATTTGGAGAATCTTTCATAGTTACCCACATTTCTAGAAAACATGTCTGTTGCAACACAAGAATAATCATTGTCATAGACTCAAAGAGTGTTGCAATTTTGTGATTGCAACGGAAACTGGTGTGTTGCATATAAGGCTGTTGCGATATGTCTATAGTAATGGTTTTCTAGAAATAATTGTAAGTCGTTTCCACACACCATCTATAACAACAATTATTATTTAGTACAGAAGACACTTCTCTTAGGTTGTTGCAACAGTTGCAAAACGTTTTACAGCAATGGTGGTAAACCATTGCCACACACTATCTTTAGCAACAATTATTCTTTAGTTTAGGACGACACTTTTCTGCGTTTGTTGCAACAGTTGCAAACCGCTGACAAAAGTTTTTATAGCAACAGTTGTAAACTGTTGCAACACACTATCTATAGCAACAGTTATTCCATAGTCTAGGACAACACTTTTCTATAGTTTCTGGAACAATTTCTAATCATTGCAAACGACCTTTCACAACAACATTATATACAGATCGACCTAAGCTATTCAAAAGTTCTTCTTAACTATTGCAACAATGTTATTAAGCTATTACAATAGACCTTTTTAATGGTTATTGTAGGCTATTGTATCCATTTTTTTAGATAAACTATAATAGAGTGATAGAATATATTAAACCAATATGTACATTAACTTGTAATGTTCATGTATTAAAGATAACAACAGATGATCTTGATTTACAATTCAAGAGTTAATATACATTGATGTTCACAAAAATTAACCCAAACATAAAAATAGTCCTAGAATGTTCAAGAGTTGGCATTCATTCAACTTCATAAATTAGGCTAAAAACTAAAAATAGTCCTATAATGTTTGTAGATATGGATAAACCAATTCTAACTGCTTTCATCCATTCTTTGCTCATTTTGTTCACCTACAATATCAAAAGGATGAACAATTAAGTAAAGAGGAAGTTCAAAAATAAAAAGGGAAAAAAAGTCATACAACTCCTAATTTTTACTCTTTCTGGACATAACCTATACTACCACATAACTTTTTAAAAAAAGAATAATACAAAGGATTTTTTCTCTCATACATGACCCATAGTTTTCCAGATGAAAAGTTTAAAAAAGAAATTGGCTGACCCCTTTGTAAAGAAGCAGTTGAATCTGTTAATGATCTACTTCTCCATTCTGCTTTTACTAGACAAATCTGAACCATGTTTCCTGCCATTTTTGGTGTTCACTCGGTCATGCCAGGATGCATAAAACTTCACAATGCAACTGATACAAACAGTCTAAATCAAAGGATAATTGTCATTACTGAACTGCTATCCCTGCTTGCTTTTTCTGGTTCACTTGGATGCAGAGGACAATAGGTACTCAATAGGTCAAATCCTTGCAGATTAAGGAGAATATATCGTAGATCAGCAACCAATTGTTTTGCCTCACAAAACATCAAATAAGAATCTTTCTAATTTGCAGATTAAGGTCCATCATCAATTAAATGCTTTGAGAAACAATAGATGTTGCAAGAAAATTTGCAGACAAGACAATAGATGTCACACTTTTGGTTCTTAGAAGACATTTCTGAACTTTGTAACATTTTAGTTAAGATAATAGATGTTGCAAGAAAATTAAGGTAACACCAGTTTCAGATTAAAATGTATTGTTGTCTCTAGTGAAATTATTGGGGAAAAAGAGTTATGCGTATAAACTTAGACATGATAAGATTTTTTCAAATAACATATGAGGTATTCTTACTGCTCATTGCCACGCGGACCTCTAGAACATGATGCCAGAATCTCTTCATTGATAATATGAGAACCAAAAGTGCGACAAAAAGTCAGCCAAAAGAGAAACTCCACTTCTTTCATTCTGAATATTACGACCATAAGCGATAACGCTAAAAAGAATCGAAAGCAATCTTAATGATGTTGGTATTCTCAATGCTGAATCACATAAATTAATATGCTTAAGATACAACGTTCAAACTGATAAATGTACTTAGGAAAGTCACTAATAATTGTATGAGACCTACTGAGTCCATAAAGTAGTAGGGGGGGGGGCATAATAGGATAGCGCATTCGGTGATAGAATTTTCAAATAAGAAATCAATCAGAATATTTGATGAGAATAAGTGGCAAACATAGATCATGGAAATTTCACTTGTGATGGAATCCACATTAGCATTGGACATCCTATTTAGATGACCTAAAAGAAGTTGATTCTTTTAATGGTCCTCAGGTTACAGAAACATAGATCATTTTGCAAAAATAAATTAATAATAAAAAGAGATTTCCAAGTCCAGCAAAATGAATGCAAGTGTTCCAAACAATAGTTGTGACCTTTGGGCAATCACATACCGTACTTGGAAAGCCTAGAACTGAAATTTTTTCAAAAGAGTACACGTACAAGCAGCTGAGATAGCACAAATTGTCTACAAACTAGAACCTACAACAAGAGTTCATCTATTTCAGTAATAGGTCAGCCCTTTAGTGCTAAAGATTTATTGTTTCCAACCATCCAACAATTTCACTAACAAATCAGAGCAATAATAATTTCACAATTTAAGATGGAACACTATGAGAGAGCGATGATTCAAAGACTAACGTTTTCAAAAGAATTTAGAAAAGTAAATGAAGAGTCCAAGCTTCTCTTCCTACTTTATCCTAAAATCTCAAAACAGGGGTTGATCCATATAAATCTAGACACAAAAAGTCAGTAGAAAACTCAACATTCAATTGCAAAAAGTTGTAATTGAAGATAGATGAAGAAATGAGTATTTGATTATGTGAAGAGCTATACAAATCCTCATTGATTTCGCTACATACTCCTTTTTTTAAAATCTCACAAACAGCATCATCTTACCATAAGCTTGCGAAATAAAATACCATACTTTAAAAAAAAATAAAGATAGGATAACATGGTAACATTATTAATCTTCCAAAGGCCGCATTAAGTCAAGTAGACATTGATAAGGGCTTTTTAAAACTAGAGTCTCTCTAAATGAACATATATAAAGATAGATATATGTAAAACACCACAACTAACATAAGAAGTTGAATTGTAGCTCTCTTTTAGCAAGAAAATTTAACAACACTTCCGTACAAGGCTAGCGTTGAAAAAGAAGTAAAAGAAGAGGATGAAGAATAGAAGCCATAACTTGATTGTTTTTGTTCTGGAAGATGGAAAATTTAATGGTGTCTGCACTAGATCATGTAGGTATCAGAAACTACGTATGAAAAACTCATCAACATTGAATCCATCTGCTATACAAGCTTCTAGATAACGTCGATTACAAACAAGACCCTTAAATATACACATTTTTCTCTAAGCACAATACATCCAACAAAGATGATTTGGACCACCCAATCTAATTTCGTCTACAAAATGGATAGGAAAATTTTCCATTATATATAAAAAAAAGTTGGAGGAGTAAAAATTTCAAACTCTCATTCAATTTCTTTGATTTTAGTCTGCGTTGCCTCAAGATCTGCTCGCCTTATAAGCTCACTGCATATAGCTTTGAAGAAGTTCCCCAATCTAGTAAAGGCTAATGAAACATTCTTAGTAAATCCTTTTTGAACCACGATCTTGAGCAAATTATGCATTATAAAATGAGCATCAAGGCTTTTGTACCCTGATATTTTCATCTCTTCCACATCCAAAAGATCTGAAATGATTGAGGCAACTTCACTGCATCGTCTTAGGCTCATCACTTCTATCAAAATAACTTATTGATATCTATGTGGTACAAAAAGATAAAAAGAATCACATTTATGATAAACTATGAAATAAAAAAGACAATATTGTTTTACAAATGAGAAACCATATCTCAAAAAATACATGGAGAACATATAGTTTAAAACTCATAGAAATAACAATGTCATTCACAGCGAGCATTTTATTCAACACTTCAACCTCAGAATATCACATGATTGATAAAGTTGGATTATTCGACATACGTTGGCCTAAGTTGTAGTGTTAAAGTTAAAATTGTAGCCAACTTTGACTAGTTATCTATATATGTATTTGAAAGTAATCTTACATTTTGATTTTGGGAGTTCAATTGCTACTTGCTTCAGTGATGCTTGAAAATCAATATTCGCTTGGGTAATAATACAAAACTACTCTAATCCTACTAGTACACCGTCGAACAAGTCTACATTTTGTTCTGTTGAACAAGTAATCACCACTTCTTTACCTACAAGAGATAGATTATTTACCAAAATATATGTTCTTAACAATACTTAATCAATACCTAAACTTCTCATTGTATCAGGTACTTAATCATAAGAGTACTTGTGTGCTCCTACTAGTGACAATTCATCTTGTATACCAACAATAAGAAATTGAGGAGCTCGCCAGAACACTAATCGACATTGAATCCTCAAGTAGATTTCCTTGAATTTTTTTTCTTTTGACTAATGCTACAACAAACAAAATAATTATGGAATTCGTAGGTCTTTGATTAATTTTACATTTGAACATAATGTCTCTGAAAGTTTGTTTATTGGATCGATGATATCGTGCATCTATATGATTGAGTTTAGCTAATAAAGTATTATTATGAGTTTAATTGGTTATGGTTATTTGATATAGAATTATATCAAGTTTCATATTTTCATGTCAAGAGTTTTAATATCAACCAGTAGAAAATTTTAATTTTTTTCCATTTTGATGCTAATGTATCTCTTCTTTCCTGTTGCTCTAATGTTACAATTAAAAAAAAAAATCTCACATTCTAGTCAAGCGAGAGATCAAATAAAGGAAAACATCATTAATGCCAGGGTATTAAAAACCAATTGAGAAACTCATGGAACAAGAAATCCTACATCAATTTCAAGAGAAATATTGTCTTGAGTAATAATTTCACCATAGCTACCAACAAAACTTTAAACCCACAATATCACAATTTAATTGGAAAACCCCACAATCTGAAAATAAAAATACTTCAAATACACTAACAACACTTCAAAGATTAAAGACAAGCGAAGATATTCAAGAAGAAAACCTCAAAAGCTCAAACTTGAAGTTTCTTTAGCTATAACCTCGTTTAACGTAGAGTACCTCTAGCAGTTGAAGAAGAAAGGGTAAGATTAATAAGCTTACGACCACTGAACGAATTCACCAGAAAATCTTCAATCCTCCATTTCATAAGATTTCATAAGAGGTTTGAAAAGAGAAATGTGTTAAGATTTGAAGAAAAAATGGGTTTAACTTTGCCCAAAAATGATAGACATGAAGGACTTAACTTAAGATTCATACCACTGCAAAACTCCACAAGCTTGCCCTAAATTGATAAAAGATTACTTCAAAGAGGGGTTGAGAGACAACTTTTTATGTTGTTCTTGTTTAAGAGATGAGAAATGTATTTAAATAATGTTTGCGTTTATTGGGTGATATATGACAAAGAGAAAAATAAATCATATTTAAGAAATTAATTAAAAATAAAGTAGAATGAAAAGGTTTGGAGGGTTTAGCCAAAATAATAGAGGGTAACTATGGAGGGATTTAAAAAACGTTCTGGTAGACAAGAATTCACATTAAATGTTGCCATATATGCCTTTATGGCAACAGTTCTTCGAATTGTTGCAATATGTAAGACTTTTGCAATGGTTTTCACACAGTTGCAACAGATTTATTACCTTTTCTCATTAAAAACACCCAAATCTTTTGGCAACGGTTCACACTATTGCAATAGACACTTTATAGTAACTGTATCTTAAGCGTTGCTAAAAAATACATTGTCGTACGCCTAATTTCTTGTAGTGCCATGTTTATCGTGCTGTTTTATTATATTTATGGGTTTCCAAACATGGGTTGATTTGGTTAATTTTAATATGGTTGACTTTAATATAATCTTAAGCATGCCTTGGTTTTCCCCCTATTATGTTGTTACGACCCGAGTCTACACCCTGGACATGTCCAACACTCGAAGACCATTACTGGTCCCCAAGGGAACCCTCATCATAGATGACTACAAGTGGAATACTAACCTAAGTATACAAAGCTTAAAGCTGAATAAAATTTAATAAACTGAACTTTACAAAGCTTAAACTCAAATAAACAACTTAAAATATAAACAATATATTCACCTAGCCATAAAATAAGCCAATTTAGTCTTTAAAACATCTAATCAAATAAATGATATATACTTCGCAAAATACTGACTATCTATGAAGCCTCTAACTGATAATGATGGAAGTCGGGACATGACTCACGACATCCTAACTAAAATTGAAAAGTAAATGAAATCCTCTGGAAGCAAGGAGGCTAAGCATAGCTAACTCAAACTCTCGGATGTATCAACGAAGCTCCTGTTGAAGATCCTAAATACATGTGTCTGCACCAAATGGCTCAGTACGTGAAATGTCAGAGCATGTAAGGGGAATTCCAAAGAATAACATAAGCTTGAACTTGATAAAATAGAAACATACTTATCTTTATTCACACTTACTCAACTCAAGGATACTCAAAACTACTAAACTTACTAAACATAGAAGTAATCAAGGATAAGATACTGAACTCAATGAAACACAAATTAACTCAAGATACTCAACTTAAGGTTCTAAACTTGAAATACTCAACTCCTGATACTTAACTGAACTCATTTGAACATAAAGGAGTTTAAGCCAAGGGCAATATAAAGAAAATTCTGTGTATATAAAAAGGATACAACATCTCAAATGTATATTGATAGACAATTAACTAATGCATATAAAAATAAAATAACTTATGTGGGAGTTTCTCTAACCGACTACAATCACATAAGAGCTATGTGATGATACAACGATTTATCTCACGCTGCTAGCGCATACTATACCCAGTCAAAGGTACAGAGCCTGAACTACTAGTGGATAAACTAGTTTATGTGAAAAAGGTTAATTTAAAAAGAATGACCCTTTTCTACCCATCATGGCTACATGGTTTATGGGGGTTGTGAGTTGTCTTAACTATCCACCATATCGTGCTCAATACTACTCCAAAAATATACTAGGTCTATGTTTTAAAAACGTATTTCTTCTGTGATTGGAGATTAGTGCTCAAAACATAGCCCAAATGGTATCTTGGAAATCTCAGCTTCCTCTCTTGCTTTATTTAGAAAGCGATTACTCTTTTCTGAAAACTATCCCGAACCTCTTTGGAAATATTAGTTTCCATTCATATTCAAATGTGAAAATATTTTAAATCTCATTAGGAATACTTAGTCCCCATATACTTCTTTGAAGAACCAGCTTCAATCTTTACTCTTTACTCAACTTGAACTTTAATTATTTAAAACAAAGTGAAAACATATGTGTGAGACTTTTGAAAACTTTATAAACTTTACTTTGACATGCTCTTAACTTCTAGACTTGACTCTTAACTTCTCTTGACTTTGATCTTAAATTTCCTTGAATTAGATTATGGATTAAAGGTTTGTGATCTCAAGTTTATGGATAAATTCATGATGGTAAACTTGGAGGGTTCATGCGGAATTAGGATCATGAAATACAAAACTCAAGGACTCAAAGACACTTTTCATCTCAAGACTGTTCAGTTATAAGGTTCATGCGGAATTATGAGCATGAATAATTCAAAGCAAGGACTTCATGGGTAACATTTTTTAGTCACATGATGAAACATATAAATTTAAATTGGTTAGAAACTTATTATTCAAGACTTAGAACTTGAAGATGCTACTCTTCTCAAAGATACTCTATGTGTGGAGTCCATGCGGAATTTATGGGTGTCAACGACTTGTCTCAAAGGTCTACATACTACATGGAACTCATGTATATGACTATTCTCATTCTCTTATTTCGTTCCTTGGAACATAGTTCAAATCAATCATGAATCTCAAACAATTAACAATTGAACTTAAAGACTTTCTTAAGCTCTACTCTTAACTCTCTCTTGAATGTAAATTATGAGTTTAAGAGTTTTGGTTCAAGACATGGAGGATCACATGATGAAAAGGTAGTCTCATGAATAAATTCACTTCATCCTCATACTCAGTTGCTCGAATCTTGAAACAACTTACTAGATGTTGTAAAAGACTCCTCAAAAGTGCTCAAAAAGACTCTCTATAAAAAGGTTCGGAAGAACTCTCAAATAGAATCTTAACTTTACCTTGAATTTAATTTATTAATTCAAGGTTACGATTTATGTTATGATTTATTTCTAAGTGTTTAAAGTAGTTTAAAATCATAACGAGTGAAGATACACTTTAAATAAGCTCAAACGGGATAACCGACAGAAAATGAGTGGAGGCAGGCAACCCTGGCGCGTTATTGGCGCTGGGCGCCAACCTCTAACTTAAGAGACTGCATTTAGGAGCAATGCATGTGCGATTTTCCATCCCCTTGAGCGCATCTGTGGCGCGCCGCGCCAGCATCTCTCCATGCAAGGATTCGACGAATATTTCCTCTCGTTCTAAATCGCTTTTAATTTGTTTCTTTTCTCATCTTTTCCTTAGATTCAATTATCTAAACTAAGTTCACACTAATCCTCTCTAAACAACATTCAAAACAATCATTTTCGTGTCAAAAATCATCAAAACCCCAACAAGAAAAGATTTATAATGAACCTCAACAACACCTATCACCAACATAAATCCTTCAACTTTTTGAGAATTCAATTACGCTAAAAATAACATGTTTGGTGTGTGGGTGAATAAACCCAGCACTATACAATCTTATATATTTCTTAGGAATTGAACCCATGGTAAAATTCTATAACAAGACGCAATAATCTCGACAAACTCTTGATCCTCTCTTGTTTTGTCTTCTTATCTCTTCTTGAACTCTCAAGTAAAACCTAGGCATATGTTAGAATCATAAACTTGACCTAAAAGGATAAGACCCTTAATTCCTTGGAAAAAACTTACTCACTACGAAGGACAGTTCAAGTCTTAGTTCAAAAACTTTTCTAGGGTGTTACAATATCTCCCCCTTGGGACCATTCATTCTCGAATGAAGACTGGATTGGATATAGAATGAGTTACTCCTACTAAGCGATGTGTCTAATGTATGCTCTCCGTATTCGATCTTAATCCAAATACTTAACTTCGTATTATATACCTCTCTATGGGGAATCTTATCTGAAACTATTACTCTTTACCACCACATTAAAGCGTAGTACACTAAAAACTCCATGGACTCCTACTAACCAACTCCTTTAGAACAAACTAAGGGATCTCGTTTAACTATTTCTCATACTAAAACCTCATTCTCCCAATAACTTTGGAACTCATTACTATCTTATTCTCAACAGTTAACTTATTTTCTCATATTGTCATCTCCCCCCATAGGTCTAAAGCTAAAACTTGAAGGCTATGGACCTATTCCACATTGACAACTCAATTATACTGCGTAGGCACACATGGAAAATTATAACTTAATTGGATCATCATCTCTTAAGATACCATGTCGTCACACCTCTTAATGCTCTTGTTACTCTTGTGACCTAGCCACGCTTCTATTCTCTTACCTAAAGATTAGGGTCTCTCACTTGCACCATTCATATCTATTGCAGCTAATCACCTCCGTTCCTCACCTACTCTATGTCAAGTCTCTTAGTTCAAATCTCAAGACTAACACCATCACCCTCATGTAGCCATTCTTTTGATCATGACATTCATCTCAAATTAAAGCTTAATATCACTAAACCCGAATATTAATATGATTTCTCGCTTACTATACTATACCTCAAAACTACTATGGAAATTTAGAAACACCTATCCACTAGGACCTCATGACAGTTAGTCAATCCTTACTTCTCAGTCTGCATACTCGTATTACCATCACATTACACTTCACAACTTAAGTACTACTTACTCACTTACTGTGTAATCCGTCAAATAATTGTATCATCCTATGAATACCATGAGGTTATCCTTTCAAAATTCATAAGCGCCTAGATTAGATTTATCACTTTATGAATATTTTTGCTCTTCTATTGGATACATATACTTGGTCATTACTAACACAATTACACCTCACTGTAAACTCCTTTCTAGCGATAATACACTTTACCTCCTATGATGAAATCTGCACAACTCATCAATTCTTAGTCTACCCATAAGGGAAAACTCCTCATAAAAACTTACTAGGTACGTGACTATAATAACATTGCTTGCACATTACAATCTCCCTTTCTAGGATTACAAAACCTCTGCATACTTTCCTCTAACTTTGGTCTCTTTCACTACTACTGCTCATAATCACGTAACTCATGCTATCATTTCAGGAGGAAATATCACCCAAGCTCTCAACATGCTATATCATCTGAATAAAGACTTAAGGAAAAGAGTATAACTCATGTATTCCACTAAAACTGAACACTTAACTTAATTTTGGACTTCTCTTAAGCCCTCTGGAGTTTCATGACTTTCTCAAAGACTCTTGATAAGAACAACTCATCCATAAGGATCTTTACACTTTACTTTTAAACCACCTCTAGTATAATGGGGAGTCGAATGAATATGAGAACACACAAGTTGGAATAGTTCTCTCCGACTTAGATCTTTTGCACGATTAAGAATATAAAAGAACAGAAACTTTTCTTAAATTTCTCTAGTACATCATTTATAAAAGTGGGTCCCTCACAACCATAAACAAGATCCTACTAGACACGACTTCATAAACAACCTAGGACACTTGAACTCTATGTTCTGATACCAAGTTTGTCACGACCCGAGTCTACACCCTGGATGTGGCCGAAACTCGAAGACCATTGATGGTCCCAAGCTAACCCTCATCCTGACTGACTACAAGCGGAAGACTAACTTAAGCATACAAAGCATAAAACTGAATAAAATTCAATAAACTAAACTTTAAAAAGCTTTGACTTAAATGAAAAACTTAAATAAAAACAATATATTAAACTAGCCATAAATAGGAAACTTTAGTCTTTAAGAAATTTAATAGAATAAATGATACAAACTTCTCAACAATACTAACTATCTAGGAAGCCTCTAATTGATAATGATGGAAATTGGGACAAGACCCACGACATCTTGAGTGATCTTAAAAAGCAAATGAAATTCTCCGGGAGCAAGGAGGCTAAACATTGCTAAGTCAAACTCTCGGATATATCAACGAAGATCCTTTTAAAGATCCTAAATATATGTGTCTACATCATAAGAAGATGCAGGCCAAATAGCTCAATACGTGGAATGTACGAGCATGTAAGGGGAATTCAAAAGTATAACATAAGGTTGAACTTGTTAAAGGGAAACATACTTACCTCTTCTGAAACTTAATCAACTCAAGTATACTCAAAACTACTC
The DNA here is from genome assembly GCA_016801875.1 of Solanum sitiens. Taxonomy (NCBI): domain Eukaryota; kingdom Viridiplantae; phylum Streptophyta; class Magnoliopsida; order Solanales; family Solanaceae; genus Solanum; species Solanum sitiens. The sequence goes on from JABWTJ010000304.1 coordinate 1,154,976, forward strand.
AACTTATGCAACTCAGAAGTACTCAACGATAAGATACTCAACTCAAAGATTAGATAACTCAAAAATTGTATACAAAACTTCAAATATATAACACTGGACTTAATGAAGCACATATTAACTTAAGATACTCAACCTAAGGTTCTTTATTTGAAATAATCAACTCCCGATAGTTGACTGAACTTATTTCAATATAAAGCAGTTCAAAACAAGTACAATATAAAGAAAGTTGTTTCAAAACATGATGTCAATCCTGTGTATATAAAAAGGATACAACTTAACTCTGAAATGTATATGAAAATACAAATAACTGATGTATATAAAAGTACAATAACTTTTGTGGAATTTCTCTAACCAACAACCATCACATAAGAGCTATAGTGATCATACAATGATCTGCCTCACATTTCCAGCGCATCATATACCTGTCTGAAAGTATAGGACCTGAACTACTAATGGAACCACTAGTCTATGTAAAAATGGTTCATCTAAAACATATGATTCTTTTCTACCCATGATGGATACACGGTTTATGTCGGCTGTGAGTTGTCTAAACTCTCCCACATATTGCTGCTCAATACTACTCCGAAAATATAGTAGCTTTTATGTTTTAAAAACATAGTCTTCCCTTATTTGAGATTAGTGCTCAAAACATAGCCCAAAGCTATCTTGGAATCTCAGTTTCCTCTCTTAATTTATTTAGAAACTAATTACTCTTTTCTGAAAACTAGCCCGAAAGCTCTTTGGGAATCTCAATTTCCGTTCTCATTTAAATGTGAAAACATTTTAAATATCTTAAGGTATACTTAGTCCCCGTATACTTCTTTGAAGAAGTGTCTTCAATCTTTACTCTTTACTCAACTTGAACTTTCTGTCTTTAAAACAAAGTGAAACAATTAATAAAAGACTTTGAAAACTTTATAAATGTTACTTTGACTTGCTCTTAACTTCTACACTTGACTCTTAACTTCTCTTGAATTTGATCTTAACTTTCCTTGAATTGGATTATGAATTCATGGTTTTTGATCTAATGTTTATGGATACTTTCATGATGTTCAACTTTGAGGTTTCATGCGAATTTATGAGAATGAACTACTCAAATCAAGGACTCAAAGACACTTCTCATCTCAAGATTGTTCGACTTATAAGGTTCATGCGAAATTATGGGCATGAAAAATTCAACTCAAGGACTTCTTGGGTCACATGTTATTTCCATGATTAGAAATATAAACTCAAATTTGATAGAAATTTATTACTCAAGACTTAGAACTTGTACACGCTACTCCTATCAAAGATGTAACGTTCCGGAAAATCATATGTCTAATGAAGAGCCCAGTATGCCCTTAGGATAGCCTACTAGGGGTACATAGGCACCCCAATGCCCAATATTGAGAAATATTGGGCATAGTATAGAAAAATTGGCTAAGGGATATTAGCCAATTTTCTATATACGAATAAGAAATATACTTTTTGGGTTGTCATACCCCAATCCAAGATTGATGTTCAATAAATGTACCTGCAATGAAGACCCTAAGCTAAATTAAATGACATCTCAACAAAACATATGAAGTACTAGGCATCCAAGTGTCAAGCCTAGCACCATAGCACATGACCATTTAAAATGATCATGTAAATTAAGCAGTGCCCAAGGACATGGTGAGGGTCCTTGGGACAATAAGTAAACATTGCCAAATGAACCATAAATAATAGTTAGTTAGAAAAGTACAACCAACCCATGTGCAAGCACATGTGCAAGACATGTGAAGAAGTGGCCAAGGAGGGGACCACCCTAACCAAATTCAGTTAGGGTAGTTAGGGGGGAAAAACGTGCACAAGGGACCCCTCCATGTGGGGAATAACTTCCTAACTAATTCTAGACTCTAACCTACTGCCCTAAATAGCTAACTAACCTAGGACCAAACGAAATAAACTAATTAGTACACCCGACAACCTAGGACCAAAATCGGGTTGACACTAACCTAGTACTAGTTAAAGAGACAACCTAGTACCTAACCTAGGATGGTCCAAAAGGTTAGTTATGGTCCTAACAACTTAGGGGTACTTTAGTAATTCCCCTAGGTTACCTCATTAATTAATTTGGCAAATTAATTAATTAATTTAAAAGGGCTAAAACCGAAACTAAAAAGGAAATTTTCAGATTTCGGTTAAGACAAGAAAGGGACAACCTAGTACCTAACCTAGGATGGTCCAAAGAGTTAGTTAAGATCCTAACGACTTAAGGGTACTTTATTAATTACCCTAGGCTACTTAATTAATTAATTTAGCAACTTAATTAATTAATTTAAAGGGGCAAAACCGAAATCACAAAGCAATTTCCAAATTTCGGTTAAAACAAGAAAAAGACAACCTAGTACCTAACCTAGGATGGTTCAAAGGATTGGTTATGGTCCTAACGACTTAAGGGTACTTTAGTAATTACCTTAGGTCACCTAATTAATTAAATTAGCAATTTAATTAATTAGTTTAAATGATCAAAACGAAATTGTTACACTAACCTAGTACAACTCAAGAAACATCCTAGTACTTAACCTAGGATGGTCCAAAAGGGTTAATTTTGGTTCCAATGACTTAGGGGTACTTTAGTAATTACCCTATGTCCCTAAATTAATTAAATTAAGGATTTAATTAATTAATATAAAGTCAAAATGTTGACCAAAACCATAGTCAATACCAATTTCCAGATTTGACTAGGTGTTATGTTCTCCTATGTTTAGTCAACTAAGGAGGGGCGTTTTGGTAATTGGTTAATTAGTTTATTAAATTAACTTATTAAACCTAAGTTTTATAATTCAAGATCAGTTCTTAAACATAAAAATCACGTTCAAACTCATAGAAAAGGCGACACAAAAACAGCAAGCAACGAACGAAAGAAAAACAGAAAATTTATCGATTTCTCTAGGGCGATTTCAATGTTTCTTCAAGGTTTCGTTCAAGGTGGTCTTCGTAGATTAAGTTCTACATAAGGTATGGGTTTCTGTAACAACCCTGAAAATGGATAAGATAAGAAATGCTTAGTGTGTCAAGAATGCCTATGATTAGACCAGGGTTCACACGGATTGATGCGCGTAGAACCAGACCTCGGAACCCTTGCTACAACCAATCCAACTAACTTGGGGAGTTAATTGAGCTTGGAAAGGTTGGGACCAACCATGTAGGGCTCTCGAATACGAAGATATACTCGAATGAGTCTTTACCGGACTTAAAGAGAGGAAAGCTTAAGTTTTGAGGGTCTAGGGGTAAAATGGTCTTTTGCTAGGCTAAGGGTAATATCTTAATTACCCTAAATACATATGTAATTATTTAATTAATAAAGTGGAGGGGCAATTTGGGGAGAGAGAGCCGAAATTGAGCTCTTGAAGTGAAGTCTTGCTCCACCCGGGTTCGAACCTAGGTGGAAGCAATGATTTAACTTGTTTTTATTTAAATGGATAAATTAATTTAATTAATTAATAAATATTAGCTGATTTAAGAAAAAGAAAAATCAGATTTTTTATTTAAAGGTTTAACAAAGAGTCCTAGTTTGACTAATTCCCAAACTAAAACTCCTAATTTTAAGCCACTCTCTCTCACTATCTCTCTCTCTCTCACGTTTCACTATCTCTCTCACTTTTTCTCTCTGCCAAAACAAGTTCAAAAACAGAAAAACATTGAAGTTCTTCACACTTGAAGAACTCACACCAAAAATCTAAGAAAAACAACGTAAATCCATCACTTTAAGCAAAGGGGAGGAGTCTTCCGTCGATTGGTGTTGAAGTGTTGAACTTGGACTGATTTTGGAGAGGATTTTGGGCAGAAATTTCGTGGTTGAACAAGAAAAAGAAAGGTATGGGTCTTCTTACTCTTGGTCCCTTTCCCAAGAGACCCTTAGGATTCAGAATATTCAATCCGAAAACTAGGGTTGTTCCCCGTTGCATGTCCCTGTCATTAGCTCCCATCAAATCATAGGTTGGTATGTTTGCTGGTAGAAATTAGGTGTTGCAATGTGTTTTCGTGATGAATATGTTGATGAACATGTATTTGGAATCATATGAATGACAAGCCTTGTTGCCAAAAATATGTGTGTGTATGTGAAATAGTTTACTGTAAACTTACTGTAAATGAGTTTTGATTTATAGCTTCAAGTTTGATATGGTTTTTGTTGTCATTTTAAGTGTATAAACTTATGTAAATGATGATGTTCAATTAAGTGCAATGTGGCTGAATTAAATGATAAATTCTTGGCCAAATATGTCCATGAAAACGCACCTAAAGTACTCACTAAACACTACTCCAAATGTATGAACTTTTAACGTTAAAGAGTGGAGAAAATAGGCTGCAAAAAGGGAATCAAAATTTCCAGCTTGTGATGTTGATTTCGGGCAGCTTCTGGAAATTTTGAAGGAGTTTTAAAAGTGATTAAAATAGGTGAGGTCAAGGGGAATCGAACCCAAGACCTCACATGACCTCAAGGTTGAGAATTTTTTAAAAAAAAATGTGTTGGGGCTAAGGGGATTCGAACCCCTTAGCTGCTGCCCACGAAATGAAAAAAAAATGGGGATGGGGGGAATCGAACACATGACTTATGGGCAGCAAAGAAGAGGCAGAAATAAGGAAAAATAAAAGATGTGAGGCGTGGGAATCGAACCCACGACCTCAAGGCTGGAATAAAGGAGGCGAATATAAGTTTAAAAAAATAGGTGAGGCCGTGGGGGTTCGATCCCATGACCTCACTGTCCATGCTCTAAACTTGGAGAAAAGTATTAAAAATATATATATGGGGCTGTGGGGGTTCGAACCCACCACCTCACAGCCCCTTAGCGAAAATTAATTAAAAGTAAGGAGGCTGTGGGGGTTCGAACCCACAACCTCCCTACTTGGGCGAAATTAAGAGTAAAATAAAAGAGGCTGTGGGGGTTTGATCCCACAACCTCTTGGTTTAAGAAAGAATGGGAGAATATCATGTTAATGAAAAATGAAAATGGGGTTGTGGGGGCTCGAACCCACAACCCATCGGCCAAATTCAAGAAAAGGTTAAGTAGAAAATTAATCCTTCAATGTTAGTATTGTGATTTAACTTAGGGTTAAAATGTTATGAATATTAGAATAAAATCAATTAAAAATATAAATGATATCCAATTGATTCAAGACTTGGGTTTCCTTGCCCAAACTTCCGTTTGATACATAAGTCATACGTGAACAAATCATCCAAGAATAATGCCATCTACTTAGATCGAAATCAAGATCTTGGCGTATATACAAGATACATAAGTCTTGTACTATATAATCTTAGGAATGTATGAATCACTTAACGAATTATGAATGAAGTCTCATGGCTTGTGTGTATAGACTCATAAGTCTAACATACGTTCAAAAGTAAGTGAACCTAAGATGTATGAAATGAAATGATGAACCCTAGAAGGGTTAAGTATGAGTGTAAATACACTAAATGGCCAAGTGCATTGGCACATGATGATATGAACAATGAAATGATGAAATGAACAATGAAATAATGAAACCCTAGAAGGGTTAAGTAAGGGTGTAAAGCACACCAAATGGCCAAGTGAATTGGCATATGATGAAATGAACATTCACGTAATAAGAGGTGAATAACTATGAAAAGCAAAGATGCTAATGATGATGAATGTGGTGACAACATGATAAGAGGCTAATGTAAATGATGAGAGCAATCTCAAATGAGCCTAAGTAAATGTTACCAATACGTACTCACCTATGAGAGTGTAAGATAATGAAGAGACCAGTCTCTATGAACACTCTAATGAGAGTATTGAGCTTAACACACTCAATACGAATGAAGAGATGAGAAATCATCTAATGAGCTATAATGTCCTCATACTAGAATCCAGCTTCCATGACGTATGAGATGAATGTAATGGAACTTTATACTGAGCACCGATAGACTAGCTATGAGCGGTGATGCCTTTTTTCGGGAAGGGCGGAGGTTCACGTAAGTCTCATTAGATGAGACTGTCTGGCATGCCGGGTATGGGTCTCCTTATATCTCCTAGTCTTCGAACCTATACTGCCAATATAGGGATCTGGCGGGGTTAAATTCCCATGTATGCTAGCATGTTATTGGATCACTTTGGCCGATGATTCCACCTCTTTTCGGTGTGGGGGAGACACTGGATTTCATGATGCTCACATGATCTATGTCGGTTAAAGTTAAAGTTCCCAATGAATGAATGAGGCCAGCCTCAAATGATGCACATAATGAAATGAATGAATACCAAAGGTGTTAGGATAGGATAATCAAAAGGTGAGTTAGATTCAAGTAATGACATTAGGTCATTCTTGGTCATTGCACAGCGAACCTAATGAAAGTCTTAAACTACATCCTAGGTATAACAGGTGGTTACACTGGACTATGAACGAAATGAAATGAGGTACGTATGAATGAATGAAGCAGACTCTGTGTTTGCTAATGAAGACTCCCTAGTTGAGGTCCCATATGTTGAGCCCTCATTTCTGGGATGTCTTAATGTCAAGTCCATGATTCCAAGGTCTCATGGCATATGAATGAATGATATGAAAGAAGTTATGTGCTACATGCAAAATGTACTGTATGCTATATGATATGTGCTATATGTAAATGTTATGTGCTGTGTGCAAACGTGAAAAGTATGATGATGTATGTTATTCTCATGGAATAACTTTCCTATATCCAATCTGGAAAGCTCACTGACTTTCCTAATCCAAATTTGGAAAGATCATTTACTTTCCTAATCCAAATAAGGAAACTTTTCAAATCTCAATTTGGCAAGTCCACTGACTTGACTTCCAAAAATCATGGTGTTAGGAAAGAGCTATTCTTTCTCATGCATGTCCTTGGTGTGTGCTTGCATATACCCATACTTAGTACAAGTGTGTACTAACCCTATACAAACTCTACTATTTTAGGTGCAGGCACAGGTGGACGATAGAGCTACAGGATTATCGCTGCGGTTATCCGGACGTCCAGCATTCATCTTGTTTTGGTAGGTCCTCATACTTTCGAGGATGCTACTGTTTTATATTCTAGCTTAGTTTTAGATTTGAGCTAGTGGAGCATGTTCCACTAGCGTTTCTTTCCTGTTTTTATTCAGACTATGTATTGGTGCCATTTTGGCAATTATACACTTAATAAGAATTGAACTATTTCTTTTAGTTGTTTATCTCTTAATGTTATATGGTTGATGGTGAACAATTACGTATTAGTGAAGATATTGTTATAAGTATGTTAAGAAACCAAAAAGTTTCAAATTTTCCGCTAAAATTAACCTAGATGAAGTAAGAATGACGTAAGTAGGCTTGTCTGCGACCTTTGAGAGGTCAATGACGCCGGTCTCGTCTGGGGTCTAGATTTCAGTCGTGACAGTTTCTCTCCTGGAATTCTTTCTCCAAGAGTATTTTCCTTCGAATGATTCACAAGATCTTGAAAACTAGGGTTGTTTCCGTCGTTCTCGTCGAACTTCCCTTCCCTAGTATCCTTTTCGATTTCAATGTTGAATAGGTTAGAGATCATGTTGTTGGTATGTGGTGCTGGCTGTTCTTTACATGTATTGTTCTTGAATTATGAGTATTGAATGGACTTATTAACTTGTAATTGCGTAAAGTTAATCTTATCATGATAGTTAAGGATCGATAATATACTAAGATAAGTCCGTAATGTGTTAAGAGAATTATGTGCCTTTGGATGAATGTTGACTTGCTGTTGTTATGATGTTATGAATATGCTAAAGCCATCAAATGTTAATATGATGCTGTCCAATATGTTCTTAAAACGTGACACTAAAAGCCATAAACTAAGAATTGGCTCAAAGACATCTATGAAATCATATCTTGAATAAATTGGCTATCTGATTCCAATAAAGTTGGCTAACTCTATTTGGTCAAAATGAATATATGCTAATGGCTAGGAACTTATGTAAATGATTAAAAGATTGGTTAATGGTCCATACATATGGAAATTTAAATATGAACATACGTAAATATTGGCTTATGCCAAAAAGATTGAATTGGTTAGTCTAACATACCCTATCCACACGAATTGTGAACGTAAAAATATTGAGTTGTTCTTGTAAGTTAATCAAAGGTTAAAAGTTCAAGTTTAGTGAAAGTTTGGCTTATGCCAATAAATTGGCCTACAATATTATCTCCAAAAATATGTAATAGAATTGGCTAATGATTCCATGAAATTATATTTGAATGAAAGTTTGGCTTATGCCAATAAATTGGCCTACAATATTATCTCCAAAAATATGTAATAGAATTGGCTAATGATTCCATGAAATTATATTTGAATGAAAGTTTGGCTTATGCCAATAAATTGGCCTACAATATTATCTCCAAAAATATGTAATAGAATTGGCTAATGATTCCATGAAATTATATTTGAATAAAAGTTTGGCTTATGCCAATAAATTGGCCTACAATATTATCTCCAAAAATATGTAATAGAATTGGCTAATGATTCCATGAAATTATATTTGAATGAAAGTTTGGCTTATGCCAATAAATTAGCCTACAATATTATCTCCAAAAATATGTAATAGAATTGGCTAATGATTCCATGAAATTATATTTGAATGAATGTTTGGCTTGTTCCAATAAATTGACTATGAAGTTATTTTCAAATTTTCTAGGCCAATACTAATCATATGCCAATATTGTGTAGCCAAAACAATGAAATGACAACTCAAGTACTTTTAAGATAATTCAATGAATCCATAACCAAGGGCATTCCATTCATTGGGACAACTCCCAACATGCTCTACAAGAATGAACTATGAACACATGAAACTCATTGAATGAAGTGTTCATCGTCCATAAACGGTGATATGAAGCTACTACGCTAAAGTAAGTAAGTAACGTGAGTTATAACATAATTAAAGGGGTCTAAATTAAGTAAGTGACCAGAATGGGGTGTTAAAGGAAGTGAGACAAGTCTTACTTACACCAAAGCTAATTTGTTAAAAGAATACTCACAAATGAAGGTGTTAGAATGTGTGAGACTAGTCTCATTAACACCTAAGGATGATATGTAAGGACAATTCACATGCATCAATGTAAAGTAAGGATGATATGTAATGACAATTCACATTCATCAATGTAAAGTAAGGATGGTATGTAAGGACAATTCACATTCATCGATGTAAAGTAAGGGTGATATGTAAGGACAATTCACATTTCATCAATGTAAAGTAAGTATGACAAGTCATCAAAAGAGTAAATAAGTCTCAATCATACTCTATATGTAAGTGTAAGGACAGTTCACACTTAATACTATTGATGAGATGAGAAATCATCTAATGAGCTATGATGTCCTCATGCTAGAAGCCAGCTTCCATGATGTATGAGTTGAATGTAATTGAACTTTATACTGAGCACCGATAGGCTAGCTATGAGAGGTGATGCCTTCCTTCGGGAAGGGCGGAGGTTCACGTAACTCTCATGAGATGAGACTGTCCGGCATGACGGGTATGGGTCTCCTTATATCTCCTAGTCTTTGAACCTATACTGCCAATATAGGGACCTAGCAGGGTTCAATTCCCTATATACGCTAGCATGTTTTGGTTTCACCTTGGCCAGTGACTCCACCTCTTTTCGGTGTGGGGAAGACACCGGATTTTATGAGCTCACATGATCTATGTCGGTTAAAGTTGAAGTTCCTCAAAGTATGAAATACAAAGAAATGAACGATACCGAAGGTGTTTGTGCAAGACAATGAGGAGGTGAAATCAGATTCAAGTAATGGCATTAGGTCATTCTTGGTCATTGCACTTCATGATCCCGATGAGAGTCTTAAACTTCATCCTAGGTATGGCTGGTGTTTACATCAGCATACGAATGAATGAAATGAATAATGTAAAGTACGAATGAACGAATGAAGTAGACTCTGTGTTTGCTAAAGAAGGCCCTCGGGTTGAGGTCCCATATGTTGGGCCCTCACTTGAGATGTCTTAATGCTATATCAACGATTCCAAGGTCTCGTGTATATGAAATGTATAATTATAAAACATGGAAGTAATGAAATCAATGGCATAATCAATAGAGAATGGCTTATCAAATGTAATAAATACTTGATGTAATGAATAACTTGTTGTAAGGATAGTCAAATCGTGTCCAATAAAGTTTACAATAAGTAAAGGGCATAGCCAATAATGAATCCTCATGTTATGAAAATGATAAAGCCAAATAAATTGGCTTATGATGACTTTATATAATTGACAAAAGATGTTAGCCAAATAAAATTGGCTTATAATGACTTTTTTTTATTATGAAAATGATCATAGCCAATAATGAATTCAAATATACTTATCCAAATTGATCAACTAATGTATTTAGCCAATAAAAATTGGCTTATAAAGAATTCATGCCCAAAGTAAGCAAGAATATAAGTTTTAATGATATGCCCCAAGAACTATGCACATTATGCAATCAACTAAAGAATGAGTATAGTCAATAAGTATTGACTTATAAATATATTCATTCCCCAAATTGTAGTTAAGTCAAATTTCTTAATCTCTTGAATTACTTACTTGATTCATTGTGGGTATGGGACTACAATGAATCATTGCACTTGTAAGTAAAACATAGGGCTAAAGGAGTTATAGAACTACACAACAACAAGAAGAAAAAGACTGAAAAATAATCTAAGTGTACAAAGAGGAGCTCTCGGCCTAAGAGGATCAAAATCTCAAATCTTCACTCGAGTTGTTCTAAAATTATGTTGATAATACTAATGTCTTGTAATCATATAGAAAATGAATTGTGTGCTTTGAATGCATTAAAATACATCATATTCATACCACAATTCACAACTAACGAATTAGGAAAGTCTAATGACTAGACTTTCCAGAAATGGCATGTTGCTTAGGAAGAGCTTTCCTTGATCATGCATAGCTTTATGTGTATGTGTGCATACACCCATACTTAGTACAAGTGGTGTACTAATCCCCTACTATTTACTATTTTTATAGGTGCAGGTTTGAGGACAGATTGACGACACTTGCAGCGGTTTGGACTTCAGCGTTTCTCCAAACCAATTGGTAGGTCCTCATGATTTCGAGGATGCTATAGATTTAGTCTAGCCTTAGTTTTAGACATAGCTAGTTGATGTTTTACCTAGCATTTCTTTCGTACCTTCATTTTGAAGCTTTGTAATATGGCCGTGTTTGGTAAACTATTTATGATATATTCATCTTCAGTTTCGAATTGATTCTTTATGTTAGATGGTTGCTTTCTTATGTTGAGCTTAGTATATGATGTATATAGTTAATAATTATATGAAGTCTATTTATACTTCATACATATAAAAAGTTTTAAATTTTCTGCAAATTTAACTAGATGAATGTGATGAATGCAAGATGAGGCTTGTCTGCGACCTCTGAGAGGTGAACGACGCCGGTTGCGATCCGGATTCCAGAATCTGAGTCGTGACAAAAGATACTCAAAGTATGGTGTCCATGCAGAATTCATGGGTAAGAACGACTCAAATCAAAGGTCTACATACTACATGGAACTCCTATATATGACTCTTCTTATTCTCTTATTTCCTTCCTCAAAACTTAGTTCAAATCAATGATAGATCTAAAATAATTCACAATTGAACTTAAAGACTTTCTTGAACTATACTCTTAACTCTCTCTTGAATGTAAATTATTAATTCAATAGCTTTTGTTCATGACATGGAGGATCTCCTGATGACAAGGTAAAATTATGAATAAATTATCTCCATCCTCATACTCACTTGCTCAAATCTTGAAACAAGTTACTAGAAGTTTTAGAAGACTCCTCAAAAAGGCTCAAAGTGACTCTACGAAATGGTTGGGAAGAACTCTCAAAACTTAATATTAACTTTACCTTGAATTTGAATTATTAATTCAAGGTTATGATTCATTTTATGAATGACTTCTAAGTGTTTAGAAGTATTTTAAAGTTATTAAATAAAAGGGATGAAGATACACTTTAAATGATCTCAAATGGGATAACAAACCAAAAAGAAGTGGGGGCAGGTGACCCTGGCGCGTTCTGGGCGCGGGGCGCTAGACACTAACTTCAGAGACAGAATTTGGGTGCACTTCAGGTGCGCTGCCCCTTCCCCTTAGGCCCATTTGGGCCGCGCCGCGCAAGCATCTCTTCAGGCAAGGATTACACGAATTTCACCTCTCATTTTCTAACCCTAAATCGCTTTTAATCGATTTCTTTTCTCAAGATTTCCTTAGATTCAATTATCCGACCTAAGTACTCACTAATCCACTCCAAACAAAACTAAAAAATATCACTTTAATCTCAAGAAATAATAAAAACCCAACAAAACAAGATTTATAATGAACCTCAAGAACACTTATCAAGAACTTAAATCCTTCAAATTTTTTGAGAATGAAATTACGCTGAAAATACATATTTGGCATGTGGGTGAACAAACCCAGCACTATTGAAGCTTACATACCTCTTAGGAATTAAACCCATGGCAAAATTCCGCAAGAATATGCAAAAATCTAGACATACGATTGATCCTCTCCTCTTTTCTCTTTGTTTCTCTTCTTGAACTCTCAAATAAAACCCTAGGCGTATATTAGGATTATAAAACTGAACCTAAAAGTATTAGACCACTAAAATAATACTGAACACGAATTAAATCTTATTGGGTATGGAAAAGACAAAAGTACCCCTCACTATTTTCGGCTAACGTTCCTTACTTGGACAACCTAACTTCAAAAGGCCATATATCACTCATCCAAACTCAAAACTTAGCAAACTTTGTGGCGTTGGAAATACACTTCAAAGATCTTTTCTATGGCATGTTGTATCACACCTAATTCATCATGTGTTGGAAGTTATGGTCGTTTGAAATTTACCCAAAACTCATAGTTAAGCATAACTTACAAAATTTCATATCCTTTATTCGAGCTAGGAAACTGCTGGGGCAGGGGTGTTTGGAATGTTTGGCTCACTCAGAATGTTGAGGTGGAGTCTCCCTCTATTGAGTCTATTCATGTGGTGGAGTATCTCCTGAGAAAGATAAGAACACAAGGTTACAAATGCATTTGCAACTACAATTAATAAATTAAGCAATAATTAATGATTGAACCCACTTCAATATAGCATTTATACTAGTAATAAAGAATACCCATAAACTAATTCAACCCATAATAGCACGATCACACACCAAGAATTAGGGTTTTTACCAAACATCATAAAATGGTAAATTGGTTACCAAATTGATTAGTCTTACAATGCTTCAATTTGTAGTAAATGTGAAATCCACTATCAAAATCTCCAAAGTCCTTCAAGTCTATGAAGAAACTATGAAAAATTCAAGAGAAAAGTATTCTAAACTAAATCAACACAATAAATTAACTAATCAAAATCAAATTTTATAGTTGTAAGAAATAAGAAACGAAGGACCATTAGGCGAAGGTAAGTCGAATTCGCCGAACCATGCAGTGAATCGTCGATTTCTCTCTTCGATCACCTTTTTGCATTGTATCTCAGAATCCTCATGTCCTGTAACTTTGGGCCATCTTTCTTTGAATTGTGGAACTGCTTGGAAATTCACTGATTGCCTCTTTTCTATCGCCAACTTGTTTTCTTCCCTCAAACTAGCACAGTGGAACTTTAGGTGGTCAAAGTAGCCACTCGACAACACACCAAGTTCTCTTGGCAATCCTCAGGCTCGCCTTTCTACACTTCTTCAGTTTTTTTGTTCCTTTTAGTAAATTAGTGTCCTTGCTTTGCTCCTCAATCAACATACCTAAAAAGCAAGGCATTAACATTAGGTTATGAAACATAATAAGAATTTGAGGACACTAAATCAATATAAACAACTCCCTAAATGAGTCCAAATCTCAAACTCATCAGGCCACTGTGGTGAGATGGGAGCCGCTAGGGGGGGGGGTACTCATAAATTAAGAAGGGGAAAATCCTCAATTTCGTTAATATTTTACAAACTTCGTCCATAAGAGCTAGGATAGAACCCCATGAAATTTCTTGATATTTTTCCACTACCTTTTGTGAAAAATTTAAGGATTTAACTCCCGTAATCCATTTCTGATTCGGTAGAACATAGATTATTTGTTAATTAGTATTGGGCGAGGTTTTTGGACTTAATTTAAGGTAGGAAAAGACCTAGCTGCACCTTAGGATCATGGTTTTTGTATTGATTTATTATGTTAGTTGTAATCCAAATAATTAGACCTTAAAAAATTGAACCTTGCATTAATTGTGGTTTTAGACCACGAACAAGAAGAAAGAATCAGAATAGTGAAGATTTGAGTGCCTTGGGGGATTAAAATTTTGTTTTGAGATATGTAATGGTTTGATTTCATATTTTATGAGATGTATGTTAGTAATTGATTCAGTGTAATACATACATGTATGTATGTGAAGGAAACCTTGTTGATCAAACCTAATAAAATGAGTACAAATGAACAATTGCATATCATTATTCAACACATGATAGTATGATTATGAGTATGTAAACATGATTTTGATTGTGATTGTGGTTGTTTTGAATGGATAAGGTGTCACGTTTTGATACACCAACTTAGATCGGGTGCCATGTTCTGATGCATGTATGGGATCGGGTGTTACGTCTAACATACTAATTGCGAACGAGTGTCACATTCTGGCACACTAACAAATTTTGTATGGGTTCCATGAGAGGACTATTGATTTGTTATATTTATTTTTTGTTGAGAATGTGGAATTGTACATTTCTCTTGAAATGACAATCGATGTTTGTGTATATATATATATATATTGTACATCTATGTGTTTACTCAGTGGTGATTGTTGGTATATGATATGCTTACTAGGATAGTCGTGAGCTCCTACTAGTACACTGTGGTTGAATATTGATACTGCAATTGATTGTTCCTTTTTTTGGACAAAGCATCCTAAGTTGGATACTGATATACCTCTGCTACGAGATCAGTGATCGAGGCTGGAATTGAAGGGTGAGCTAGTTCTTCTAGGCTTCTATGAGTTCTCTTTTTATTTAGTCCACATTTTCAGGACTCAAACTATTTGTTTAGGGTGTTTTGTTTAGTTTCGGAGTTGCACATCTTTTCATATAATTATTGAACTTTAGTGTTTGTTACATTAACTTTAAGGTTCTAGGCATGGTTTCCCGCAAATGTTTGTGAGACTTTCGATCTTTACTGGAACTCCTATTTATTTGTTCATTTCAACCTACTTTTATATCTACAAATGCGTAGAATTTTGACTAAGTTGCTTAGTTGGGTTGTAGTAATGGCTCTCCCACTGTAGGTTTAGTGTCGGTGTAATTCACGGCGGTCTGGTTCGTGAAATAGGTTATATCAGAGCCCTAGTTTCGTTGATCTCAGAGTACGAAAACGATTCTAGTAGAGTTCTGTGGAATGGTACAGAGACATAAATACTCTTTTACGAAAGGCTATGGGACATTAGGAAATCTTTAAGTTTTCTCTTGTATCCTTTCATGGATTAATTAATTCCTATTGGTTTCTAATAATCTTCACTCTTCTATCCATAAATGATTAACACTCGCTTCAACTGTGAACCAACCTTTAGCTCCCATTAATTAGCCCACGTAGGAGTCTGCAACAAGAGGTCGCGGTCGAGGTAAGGGCAGAAGAAGAGCAAGGGGTACATGTTAAGGAAGGGTAGAACCCTCTAGGGCTAGTGGACTGGTTGAGAATGTTCCTAGAGTTGCCAAATGTCCTATGCAGATGTAAAGAGAAGGGACTTGGAGTTCCAAATTGATGAATGGTTTTCCTGAAATTGTCGCCTATGAAGGGAGTAATGACATTTGGCAAGAAAGGGAACCTAAACCCTAGATACTCAAGCCCTTAGAAGATCTTGAAAAGGGTTAGTTAAGTGCTTACAAATTAGAGTTTCGAGCAGAACTATTAGCAGTGCATCCGGTCTTTCACATTTCTGTAAGACCCGCAAAATGAGTTAGGTTGTCTAGAGACTAACATGTTCGTCATAAGTATATAAGGTTCTAAAATAGTTTATAATGTGGTATTGCAGCATTTTCTAAAGTTTGAGGTGACTTGGAAGTCGAACGTCATGGGACGACCAAGACGTTCGATGACTAGTCACCAAAGGGGCCTTAGATGCTTTTATGTGCTTATGTGTGTTTCATGATCTTATGAGGTCATTATATGAGTTATAATGGTGTTAATAGGCATTATATTAAGTTTCATGAAGTTTGGAGGTCAAACGTCCAATAACGTTCAAGACGTTCAAAAACTAGCCCTTGAGACGTTCATGTGTGTCTTAAGTGCCTTGCCTGTTTGGATGTGTTTTACTTGTTCATTTTGGGTGAAACTTTCATGGAAGGTCTTCAACATATTAAGGTGTATATTTACGTTGGAAACGTACAGGTACTACTCCCCAAGGTCCCCTGAAGAGGCCCTCAAGAAGGACCAAAAGGTTGTCGAGACACTGCCTTAGTAGTGTCAATCGACTCAGCCAAACAATGCCTCGTCAGTTGACTGACGCCTCGTCGATTGGGAGGCGTCGATGGACACTTATCCTAGGCAAGGCTCAGCTAAAGAAAATCCTAATACCTAAAAGACGAAAGCCACAGACGGTCCGTAGATAGGCCAACGTGGCGTCGATGGCTGGTCGTCGATGCAGGCTTCAGTTACTGCCATGCACGCTGCCAAGTTATGGGGTGAATGGAAATTCACCCCACGTGCTAACCTGACCCTAGGCGGTTTATTTACCTATTTTTGGGTATATTAGGTTGGTTAAAAACATGAATAGCCCATACCCAATCCTGCATTCAAAATCAAAACCTCCCTCTCCCAAATTATCCTCTCTAGAAACCTCCATTGAAGGTGAAGCTCAAGAACAACTTGGAGCTTGGATTCCCATGGGTTCTTCACCAATTTTTAGTGGGTTCTTCATCTAATAAATGTATGGTGATCCTTCATCTCTAGTTAATCTTTCATCTAGAGAGTCCTCTTCAATGTTTTCAAAGAAGTTCCATGATCAAATCTCTTCTTCTTCAACCTAGCCATGGGTTCTTTCTTAAATTGATTTTAAAGGCATAATATTAATGTATTGATGATTATCTGCTGATATGGATGTGATTTTCAATCCAATTGCATGATGAACCCATGCTCTCTCACAGAATCGATTTTAGCCTATGTATGGCTTTATGATCTTGATCTCATGTGTATCGAATTTTGATTAAATTATGTTAATATTCTTATACCTGCTGTCTAGTATGTGTATTGATGATGAATTGTTGAGGAATGATCCATGAGGGTCAAGTTTGAAGGTTTTGAATAAGGCTAGTCTATCATGTAGTAACTTGTGATCTTGACGTTAGGATGGTTGTTATGTGACTCGATTATGGTGAATTGTCTTAGCTACTATCTATATGTTTGATGTAATGATAATTAGGTATAATTGATCCAATATGAATAGATAACAATTGAATTGGTAAGGACTTATTTAGGTTCTTCTGGCCTATGGACTTTATATAGTGATGTATATGATGTGATCTATATTCTAGGGTAGATGAATAATGATTAACTGTGATGTTCTATCTGTTTAGCTACAGACCAAAATGTAAATTACTGATAAAATATGATTGATGATCAAGACTAGGGAAATTGGTTGATGATCTATAACTCTCTACTTTCTAGTATATATGAGATGTATTGTATTAAGTTGTAGTATGATCTTGTAACGACTTGTACATGGTTTCTTTCATGATTAAAGTATATTTATCTAATGCCCTATACATTTATTGTTGATGAAAAAGGTGTATTGATCAATGTTGATCAAAAGGTTGATGAATTGGTAAAGTCTACTCTTCTCTTCTACATTCTTATAGTATTGATAGTTGATGAAGCCTTGTATGTCATTGTGTGGTATGGTCCACTTATGTGTGGCGGTGTTTACTTTATTTCCAATATATATGTGTTGATTATGGCCTTGAAGGCAACTTGATAATATTATGAATGTGTGTTGGTGATGATCACCCAATATGAAGCTCATGCCTAATTTCCTATTCTAGTTATGATCTAGGTTGTATGGCTATTGAGTATGCGTGTGTATAACTATGTTAGGGTTTGATTAGGTGCTGCCTTAGATGAGTATAAATGGTTAATTCTCCCTTACCTATGTACCCCTGTGTAAATGTGTGAATAGCTAAGATTAGGAGTCTTAAGGGTAATGTGAAGATTGTTTTGTCTCCTATGCTAAGTTGTGTTGTGTGGTCTATGCTTTAATGTGCATTGTGGTCCTAAGAGGGTGGCTTCCTCAATGTGTTGTTGATAGACATTATGCGATCATGTTGACCAATGTACACACACACTCACACTTCATGCATGCTTAAAAGTAGTAAAGGTTCATGGTTTCTTAATGAAAGAGTAATTCTCATATGCACTAATGTCTACTACTATGCATGTAAAGTATATGTATATGAAGCATGTTATGTATTCCCTTAACTAGGATGACTTTATAGGTGTACTAGTATGGGCAAGGGTATTGGACCTTTTCTATGCATTGCACATGTGTACCTTGATAGGATAGTTCCTAGGTTTGGTTCTTATGTGCATGGATATGAATGCATAAGTATGATATGAACAAGTCTTATATGCTATAATGTGAAGTACATGGTATGATGAAGTATGATCATACCTAGTGTCTAAATATGTTTATATGAAAGGATGGATAGTTACACTTGTACACTTATGCATGAATGAAAGGAAGTATGAACATGTGTGGCTTTGATAAGTTATGTGAAAGGATTGCTCACATATATGTATACACACACATGAATGATGACCTAGTCAATAGAGGGGTACTTGAATGATGTTCTCAAGGGTACCCTAAACTAGATGGTGCTTTACATATGCTATGTCCATGTGAAGGGATTTCTCACATGATTTAGGTTGATGAACTCTCATGTATGACCTATGATCTAAGCATGTGAGGAGTCAATATTATAAGGCCTATGTTTTATATAGTAATGCTAATAAAAGCTTTTTAATAAAAGGAAGTTAGCTTAGCACCGAGTGAACTTGAAGATGAGGGGTGTCCCTTGCCATTGTAGGAAGGTAGGTCACCATAATCCTCATGAGGTGGATAACTACAATACCTCAATAGGCATAAAGAGGGTTTCCATAAGTGAATAACCATAATGTCCCATTTGGCATAAAGAGGGTTTTCACATGTACCTCCAAGTTCCTAAAACTATGATTGCCACATAGGATCTAGCAAGTGATGTCAACTAATATGCTAGCATGTGTTAATGTTCTGCCTTGGCTAGGTAAGAACACCTTCCATTGGTGTAAGGCTCTAGAACACCAAATTCCATATTTAGCACCCATGGTCTTAGTGTCGGTTAAGGCTATAGTTTCCCTAAAGTAAAATGGACAATGGAAGTAAAGTAAAGTAAGGACCCTAACTAGGATAACCTAAGGTAGTGCTTAGTGTAGGTGGGGGTATGGGACTTCACCTATGCATTGCAAAAGTGGCTCTTGAGGGGAGTCCTAGGAAGGTGTTCTAATGCATGTGTCTATGTATATGTCCTTATGCATGACTTTGTAGTATATGTCTACTTGTTATGAAGAAGTGCATGATATGAGTCTATGTGATGTGGTCTTGTTCTTAAATGCACTATGTTGATCTTAATGGCTATATGATGAAGGTCTTTCTTGACATGAATGAAGTTGTCTTCACTTACTATGTTGTTGTATGAATCGGATGTTAAGGTTTGTGGTCTCATGATAGGTTTATTAAGTATGTGTGAGGTTATGGGGGCTTCACATGTACATTGTACTAGTAGACTTAGATTGGGATTGTGAGTAAGGTCTCATGAGGTTCTATGTGAAGTGACATTAGTATATGTTTAAGTGAATAGATTTCACTGTAAGACAAGATAGCTTACTGTAAAGTGCAAATAGGTTACTGTAAAGTGACCCCAAATATGGGTTAAATTCTATATGTGATTTTATATGATGTATGATGGTATAATGCTTATTTTATCAAAGTTTTATGAAGATTTTCTCAAAAAGGCATGAAGTATGATTTCAAGGAAAATATCCCTTTTAAATGCATGTTTTTGCATGGTTTCCATACTTAGTGCATTGTTGTACTAACTACATTCTTCTATACCTTTTTACACAAACTATAGGTTATGGATGCTTAAAGGATGTCTTTAGATGAGGAGGAGCTTGATAGGTGAGTTCCCAAGATCAAAGAAAGGAATCCTCAAGTCCAAGGATTTCCTAACTTATGGTTTACTGTAGAGTCTCTTAATATTGTACTTATGATTTAGGTTGTAAGGGTTGTGTCCCTAATGTATTCTAATGATGTTGAGTCTAGGATGGCAAAGAGTCTTAAGGTCTAAATATGTATCATGACTTATATTATATTATATATATATATATATATGAAGTGACATTTCTAGCATATGCTGTGCTATGAAAAGTTTCAAATTTTCAGCTAAATTTACTATGACAATGTGATGAATGATAACTATGGGCTTGTATAAGACCTCCAGAGGTCAAGTATGTCATGATACTTCTAGGGGGTGCTCCCCGGATGTGAAAATTTCCTTGTTGAAGAAGTGTGGGGGTGATCAAGCATCTTTAGTACCATTTGAAAGTGTGGTTGTTATGGATTGTGTCACTTATTAGGATGTTCTAGTTGAGATTCTTGATCATCAGGTTTGAAGGTTGAGAAACAAAAAAGTCTCTTTAGTTAAGGTTTTGGTGGGGGATTTAGTTTGTAGAGTGAGCTAGTTAGGAAGCGGAAGCAGCCTTGAAGGCCAAGTATCCTCATCTCTTTTCTTTGAATTTCACTCGAGCTTGAGGTCATAGTTCCTATCCAGTCTTTTAGTTACTCATATGTAAGATTAGTCTTAGTATATTGTTCCTTAACTAATACTTGCATTTTCTCACTATTGGCATGTTCTTGGAACTTATTTCACTTAGACTATAGTTTCCACTGCATAGTGGTAGGATTTTTAACTCTTTCCTTCCATTTCCGGCTAGTTATTCTTCATCCGATGGAGAATGTATTCAAGGAGTAGATAATGTAACACCCCGTATGATAGGAAGACAAAAATGCAGAAATTTAAGAAGTGAAGGTTCCATAAAAGTTTGACCTACGGATTGTAGGGTGAACTACAGACCGTAGGTGGGGTTCATGGTGGGCCATCTCAGACCTACTCTGTAGAACCCTAAAACTTTTGAGCCAAGGCACCTCCCACGGTAAGAACCTACATGCAGTAGGTAAGCCACAATCCATTGTCCAAGTTTTTGATAATGGTCTGCATCTCCAACTCACAGACACCAAACGACAGCCGAACAGAATAGACCGTCTGTCCATCATTAGAACCTACATTTCTCAATCATTCCCTAAAGATCAAGAGAAAAATAGAACAAATAAGATACAAAGTCGATCAACCCCTCTAAGAACATGCAACAAGGTTTTCATGTGTTCTAGACTCAAAATCGAAAGATTTCTCCGTTAATTTCTTCACCAAGTGTGAGGGCTTTCACTAGTGGGTTCTTTTTATCCATTAGGTCCCTAGAATTTAGTCAGATTCTTGATTCCTCCTAATTAACTAAACTTAGTGCTTTTAGAATTTCAAGAGATTATTATGAATTAGTTATTTGAAATGTTCATAATATGATTATTAAGTAGTAGTATTGTTTTGCCCATATTCATTCATAAACATAAAACCCTAGTTATGTAGTTCTTTTAGTTCATAAATTACATTAGCTAGGATAGATAAACAAATATACATTCCTCTATTTTGAATGTTGCATCATCATATATAAATGTTGCATTTTCAGTAACCATGTCATTATTTGAGCTATCTAGTTATTTTAGACATGTTGTACTTTATACATTCTATTATGAGTACACTTAATACAGAGTTGGAGTAGGGTAATTCACCCTCACATCTCAGAACTGCGTGCCCTCGTAGGTTATAAGTCCCCTTTGTGGTTATTAGATGCAGTCATGCCTCTATACCTCTGGCAGGGTATATTGGGTCCTCTTGATGGGGAGTATACATTAGACTCCATATATATCTCAAGTTGTTTTATGTTTTATATTAGTAGCTCCGACATTTATATTCAATTTCATTAACCAGGTTATTAGTTGTAGTTCAATAATAAGTTTCAGTATGTTATAAAATTTTGTCATTACATACAGTTAGTTCATGTTTAGTATTTTTAAGTATAATATCATGCTCATCTTATATCATTCCTCAAATTTATTCTTTGATCAGTACCTTTCATGTACTGATGCATACTTTGGGCTACATCTTGTCTTGATGTAGGTTCAGGTCCTCAGTAGTTAGATCACGCATAGAGCAGTTCCCAATCTAGACTCACCAACATCAGTGGTGAGTCCTCATTCTTCGAGTATGATTGACATGATTACATTTCTATTTTCGGTCTTGTAGTTTCAGCTTTTCTAAATTTAGCTAAGCATGTCCCAACATCTCTAGTTAGTTAGAGACCTTATTTCAGAATAGTTAATTTCAGTCTTAACTTTAGAGTTTGATCTTTCAGTTATCATTCAACTCACAGTTTATTTATTCGTATAGTAATGGATATTCCCTATCCTTTAAGTAATATGATGGTTTAAGCTTCCACATAGTATACCCTTATTTCAGTAAAATCCTTAAGTATGTTTATTATATATTAGCAGATTTAGGTTGGGGTCAATCGTGATCCTAGTTCCCGTGCCTGGGTCCAGGGGTAGCTGTGGGTCATGACAAAACTCCTCAGCTAAGTGGATTCACTAATTTATGCTTAAAAAGCAATAAGAAATTATCTAAAAAGTATGATCATTTCTACTCATGTTGGATACATGGTTTATCCTGACTTATATTTTTCTAAACTCTCCCCCATATCAATGTTCAATAATACTTCCAATAATAACTCATGCTCATATGTTTAAAAAAACCGTTCCTTATCCTCAAACTTTGATATTATTACTCTACAGGTTTTTCTTAAAACAGATAGTACACAATACTCTTCATGAATTTATTTGGAAATCGGTGTTTCCCCTCATTTAAAACATAAAAATATTTAGGGTGTGTTTAGTATGAAGGAAAACATTTTCTGGAAAATGTTTTCCAATTTTCTCATGTTTGGTTGGGACAAAAGTCTTGGAAAATGTTTTCCAAATCAACTCATTTTCCTCAAAATTAAGGAAAATGACTTCCCTTCAAAAATTAAGGAAAACATTTTCTAAAACTCTTCTACAACTTCAAATTACATTTTTTTTCCACCAAAAACATCAATTTTTAAAATATTTTCAATTTCAAAATTTTATTTTTCACCCGATCCTTGACCCCCCACCCCACCCACCCACCCACTGGCCAACCCCCCACCCCACCCCCCCCCTCCCAAAAATATTTGAGTTCGTTTTTAAAAATATTTTATTTTAAAACTCCTCCCTCCCCCTCCCTCCCTTCCTCCCTCCCCCCCCCCCGCCAGCCCCTACCCCCCACCACACCACCACCCAGCCCACCCCCCTCCAAAAAAAGTTAATTTTATTTTTAAAAAATATTTTCAACTTCAAAAATTCAATTTTTTCACCTAACCCCTGCCCACCCCTCGCCAATCCCCCCCCTACCAGCCCCCCACCCCACCCCACCCACCAAAAAAAATTGTTTCTAAAAAATATTTTCAATTTCATAAATTATTTTCCACTCTAGTAAAAATAAAAGTGTTTCTCAAAAAATATTTTTCATTCATAAATCAAACACTAAAAATAATTTCTGGAAAATATTTTCTGCTCACCAACCAAACATGAGAAAATAAGTCCAAAATCTACTTGTTTTCTAGGAAAACATTTTCCATGGAAAATATTTTCCTTCATACCAAACACACCCTTAATCTTGGGAATACTTAATTCCCATTTATTCAATTTAAGAAATTTAAACTTGAGTCTCATCATTATCATATCACTTACTCAAGTTTGTGAGAAAATTATAAATATTTGTAAAAGACATCTCAAAATAGGATTCATGCCGAATCATGAACAAGAACGATTCAATTCAAATTTTCCAATAAGCATATATAGAACTCAAAACTTAATAACTCCAGAACTGAAGGACTCAATCATACTACTCATCTCATGAATGTTCTACTCATAAGGTTTATAAGCATGACCGTCTCAAATCAAGAACCTCCATGTATAACATATGGTATTCCATAATTATGAAATATAGTTTCAAAAAGTATTAGGGACAATACTCAAGAACATAGAACTTGAAGATATAACTCCTCTCCAAGATACTCAATTTACAGAGTTCATAAGGAATTATGGGCATGACTAAATTGACTCAAGGATATCACTAGTAATGTAGAATTATGAATACAATCTCCTCATTATAATACTCACTTACTTGATACTTGAAAAATTGTATAAGTTATTGTAGAAGACTACTCGAAAAAACTCAAAGCGACTTTCTCAAACTTTACACCTAAGTCTTCCTTGAATTTCAATTATGAATTCAAAGGTTATAATTCATGTGAAGAATGATCTCTCAATATTTAAATGTAGTGTAGAGTAGTTAGAATAAATAGGGAGTAAGGTACAATTTAAAAGGACTTAGACAGAGCAAACTTTGGGAAAAAGGTGGGGTCAGTAACATTGCCGCACTGCTGGCCCGATGAGCCAGCCCCTAAACATCAAAGGCATCATCGTGTCGCACTCCTGGGGTGTACCGCCTCAGCTCCTCCGAAGAACCTTCCAAAAAAGTTCTTGTTTGATTTTTTGCTCTTACTCACCTATAAACGAATTGCTTATTCCCGGATCACTTATATTAAATTACCCAACATCAGTTCAGCAATAACTACTCAAAAACAACCCTCATACTCCTAACATTCATCTCAAAAACTCCTCAAACCCATCCTAATTCACGAATGAAAGAAACACTTCAAGAACTCGAATCAAGAACTTAAATTTCTCTATATTTATAGATATATTCTCAAAACAAACTCATGTTTCGAGTGTGGGTGAACGAAACCAACACTATGAAAACATACATACTTCTTAGGATTGATTCCTTGGTAAAAACAGCTCGACGATTTCAAGAATCTTGATAGTTCTTTCTTTTTCTTCTCCATTCCTCCTCTCGACCTCCTCTCCAAACTCTAAGCATGTTATAAAATAACTTAAACTTATTTCAATCAGTTTAGGCACATAAAAGGTTAACAAAAATGAGCTAGGCTAGAGGGGTAAGGAAAACACCAAATACCCCTCATTAATTTGGGTAACTTCTTTAACTAGAGAGGTTGAACTCAAACACTCATATCTCCCTCATCCGAGGTTGGATTTCAGAAAACTCATGGCATTGGAAAGATGACTCAGAGTTTTTTAATTTGGTACTTTATGAGTCTCCTAATTTAGCTTGTATGAAATTGAACAAAAACATAAAACAACTTATGAATGACCTGAATTAATTCTCTTTAGTTCTTTTTAAAACTGAAGGTGCTACATCTAGCGACCTAAAAAATAAGAAAGTTTTAGATTTCTCAGTAAAATCTTACTCACAACAAAGGATTGTTGGAAACTTAGCTAAAAATATTTATGGGTTGTTACGTTATCTCCATTTTTTAATAATTCGTCCTCAAAAGACGGCTTGACTGTGTATGGAACGTGGTTACTCTTATACCATCTCATGTGACTCATGATTTTGCCTACTAACACAGTTAGGACTAATTCATACCAAGAGGTGGGACCTTCTATAAAACATAAGTCAAGAACGATGCTATTGTGAACATTGTCACACTATCTCTGAATATACCTGTAACATATCGCAACTTAAAAAGGCTAAGAATAAGCTACGAAACTAACATTAATCATTTTTGGAAAGAAAAAGGAAACCCTGGAAAAACTCCTTGCTAAGGTTGAGTTTTTGTCATTTTCAAACGGTCATAACTCCTTTCTAAAGTTGAGTTAGAGGTACTTCTGGATATGGGTGGAAAGATCTTGTAATAATCTTTCAAACACCACTGAGATTGGGTGATTTAGATATTGTATGAGTGAGTTATGCCTTTTGGAAGTTGCGTTGTTGGATTGAGGTAAGTCCCAATTCGGATATACGAAAGGGCAAACTAGTCTTTTTACCACTTAATTTACGATTTCATTTTAGGGGTTTATGGGGTAAAAACAAGTTTTACATCAGTTTGGAAAATTTATAATTACTCCTAGGGCTTGGAGAAGAGAAAAAGGAAGAAAGAAAGGGAGAGAAGTCAAGAATTCCCCAAGAACGTCAAGCTTTGCGAGTGGAATTAGTCGGGGGTAATTCCTATCAAGTTATGTGATATATTTTATTGTTGGGTCAGTTCACTCACACACCAAACTTTTTTCAATTAAGTGATTGATGAGTTGTATACATGTTAGTATGTGAAGTTCTTAAAGAACATTGTCGAATTCTTGTTGATTGAATTGTTTAATGCCTAGTGTTGATTTCATTCATTTTTCTGAGTTCTTTTTCGAGTTAAATCTATTGAGTATTGAGGGCACTAATGATCCTTAGTGTTTGGGGAAATAACCATGGAATTTTAGAGGGTTTAAAAATGAAAAACGGGGGAGAAAAGTCGAGAACACCTGGGTACAAGGGTTCAGACGCCTCGCATCCCATAACCCCAAAGGACAATCTCTGTCCGTAGGGCCTTAGGGCGCCGCTCCATACAGAGTGCCAAAATATGGACTCTAAAGTTTGGAGCCTGGGACCCCACACCTCTCATAGCACTAAGGACTCTAGTTCACCCCATTTTTCCCCACTTTTTTGTACTAGTTCCTAAGTGATGTACCCATGTTTCTTAGTTGATTCAAAAACTCCAAGGTACATATAATCATCATGAAATCATCCATAAACATGAGATAAGAACCTTGAATCCATAATACAATTCAAGGAATGTTAAGATAAAAGTCAAAAAAATTAAAAGTCAAGTCAAAAAGTTAAGAAGCAAGTCAAAGCAAGTTCATAAAGTTTTTAAGAGTCTTTAACAAACGTTTTAACTTTGTTTTAAGGCTCAAGTTCCGAGTTAAGCAAAGAGTAAAGAGTTTAGCTTATTTCTCAAAACTTTATAATGAACTAAGTATTCTCTAAGAGTTACAAATGTTTTCACATTTTGAGGAAGAAAGGAAGGTAAGATTTCCACCAGTACCTTTGGGCTAGTTTTAGTAAACATGAAACTATGATTTCCATGAGATCTTTTAAAGCTAAGTTTGAGCAATTACCTCAAACCAGAGAATAAGTTGTTTTAAAAACATATGAGATAAGTATTTTTTGGAGTAGTATTGAGCAAGATATGGCGACGCGAGTTATTTGTAACTCAAGCCTACATAAACCATGTTTCCAACATGGACAGAAGAAGCGTCATACTTTTTAGATGATTCCATAGTGCTTTTTAGCATAGACTAGTGGATCCACTTAGTAGTTTAGGTTCTATATTGACAGGAAGGTATAAGACTATCCTCTTCTACCGTGAGGTAAGACATTGTACCATTACTTAGGCTCATAGTAATGGTTTTTGGTTAGAGAGTCTCCCACATAAACTATATTATTTCATATAGAAGTAAAGTTGACTTTGTTATTGCATTTTTCTTTAACGAACAAAATGTTTTCACTATTTTACAAGCTTTTATATATTGCGTGAGTGTTAATGCTTTATATTAAGTCAAGTTATTCATGAGTTGATCAGAGCTAAGGTAAGTGTTCCTTCTTACTCCTTTTCAAGCTTAAGTTTTTGTTAGTTCCAACTCGCATACTCGTATATTCAATGTACTGATGTCAGTTGGCCTGCATCGTCTTATGATGCAGACGAAAGTAACAAGGATCATCATCATCCAGCGCCATGTTGATCCTGTTGAGCACTCACAGTCAATGGTGATCCTCCTTGCATTTTGGAGGACACTTTAATTCTCTTTTTTAGTCTTTCATTTATAGGATGTTGTGGGGTCTGTCCCAACATCCATCATAGTATATTAGAGGCTCCATAGACAGTCAGACAGTTTAGTTTTCAGTCACTCATCTTTATATTGCAGATATTTTATTATGAGACTTAAGTTGCCAATTTAGCAAGATTATAATTTCTTTAAATTATTATATGAGTTTTTTTCATTGAGATATTTCTTTCTATTAGTTAAGCCAAGCCAAGGGTATGCTCGAGGCCAACAATGGTCTTCGGGTGCTAGTCCCGCCCAAGGTGTAGGCTCGGGACATAACAAACTTTGTACCAAAGCACAGAGTTCAAGAGTCCTAGGAATTCTATGAAGCCGTTTCTGTAGAGTTTTAGTTATCGGTGTGAAACGCGCCACAACTATAATTAGGACGCTTCATCATCTAGGAATTTCTTCACTTCTTTCATGTTCCTTTCGTGCGTTAGAGTTTATCTCTAAAAGTTTCTCTCTAATTCGTACTTGCACGTGTTTCACATTATCATGCCTCCACAAAAAGCAGGCCGAGGTCGTCCCGCTAAGAGAAAAGTTGAGCTGCAATAGCAAGGGGCACTTAATGCACCAAACATGCAACCTCAAGGCGAGGTTACTAATGTTGACTTCCGTGAGGCTATCCAGATGTTAAACCAACTGGTAACTATCAAGTTTGGTAGATAATAGGAGCAAGATAAGAAGAGGTTGACACTTCGATGATTCATGAAATCTTGAGGATGAACACTCCATGTTTCACGGGTTTGATCACTACTGAGGATCCGAAGAACTTTGTTGGGGAATCGAAGAAGGATTTTGATATAATGTAATGTCGTTGAAACTGAGAGGGTTGAGCTAGTTGCATATCAGATGAAAAATGTGGCAAGGACTTCGTTCAATCAGTGGAAGGAGGGTAAAGATGAGGATGCACCACATCCCAGTAGGACCTGTTTTGAAGAAGCTTTCTTTGGGAGTTTCTCTCCCTAAAAAGTTAAAGAGGCTAAGGTACGAGAGTTTCTTACACTAAAATAGGACTCTTTGAGTGCGCGCCAATATGGGTTGAAGTTCACTCAGTTGTCCCGCTATGCTCCTGAAATGGTTAAGGATAGGAGGAGCAGAATGAGCTTGTTTGTCACTGGATTGGGTCATTCATTAAGCAAAGAGGGCAGGTCTGTGATGATAATAGGTGAGATGGACATATCCAGGTTGATGGTCTATGTGTAGAAGGTAGAACAGGAAAATTTGAGGAACAAAGAAGAGTATAGAAGAAAGAAAGCTAAGACTCGGAATGAGTCTGGGAAATAGAAATGAATTGTGAACCAACCATCTTTTCAGAAACCAAAGGGTCATTCGGCATCATCTTCTAGCGAACCTGCACCCAAAACAGAGGTGAATATAATTTCTAGAATTCGTAGAACTTCAAGGCTAGACCAGTAGAGTCCTAAGGTAGTGTTACACCCTCAAAATGAAATAATAAATACTAGAGATTCACATGAGTTTCTTGAGTAATTAACTCGATAAATAATGAAGAATAGCTTTTGTAGTAAGCTTCAATGAATTTGGAAGTCAAACCACAAAGACGACCTAGACGATCGGAAACTAGTCTTTTGTGTGCTAGTGTGTTCTCGTATGTTGTATGTGTTTTTATTCATTGTTTTTAGTCAAAAATCAGTGGAGCTGAACCTAGTGTAGTAATAATTGAGTTTAGTTTCAAAATGCATGGGTAAGACTCCCCAAGGGCCAACCAAAGGGTCTTTGAGGAGGACCCAAGCTTTGGCCAAGAGGCTGCCAAGACAACATGCAGTCAACACCCTTTTTGGGAGGTGCTGGGGCGTCGCCCGCCCCACACTTAAAGGGACAAAAGTTTCCTTACTTCGCTGTCTTGTCAAGAACCTTCTTCCTCAAATTAAGTTCTAGAAACAAGATTTGGAAGAGCCTCTGCGATGCGTAGCCATGTCCCAGATAAGGTCGCGTCGTTTTAAAGTCAAGTTAGACTTAAATAATAATATCCAAATAATATATGGGTGTTTTGGATATTTTGGGGGTGTATTATATATTTATTTGAAGTCACTTTACACCCACATCCCCAATCTAAAACCCCAACCCTCATTTAGAATAAAAAGAAATATAGAAGCTCTCCCTTCTCTCTAAATTATCTCTCTACTCAAATCCTCCATTGAAGAACTTTCAAGCGCCAAGGAAGAAGGTAAATTCTACATGTTTCTAACCCAAATTTCGTTGGCTTATTAATACTAAGGTATGGTAATCCTTCATTCTTGAATAACCTCTCATTCAAGAAGTCCAATTCAAAGGTTTTCAAAGGTTGATCAATGATCAATGTTCTCAATTTTTATTCTGTCACACCCCTAGCTACCCCCAAGACGCGGACATGGGACCTATGACCACAAGTGATCCCAAGCTAACCCTGCTGGCATGATCATGAGCATACTAAAGAATATAAAATGATGCAGAAGCTAAATCATACTTTCAATGAAAGGATGGGGAATACCCATATACTATAGCTCAAATCTTTGAAAACAAATGAGTTTAACACAAAGAAAATGTTAACTCAATGCTAAGGTGAAACTAAATATGTCTGAAATAAGCCTCTAACTGACTAGAAATGTTGGGACAAGCCCCAGCTAAGTCTAGAAAAAATAGAAACTAAATAACTAAAAGACTGAAATGAACTCATGACTCTTGTCCTCGGATAATGAGGACTCACCACTAATTCTGCTGAACTGGAGATCGGGAATTGATCTAAGCGTGATATGGATGCTGAGAACCTGAACCTACATCAGAGAACATATAGCATACGTATGCGTCGATACTTGAAAGGTACTGAGCATGTAGGATACAGTTTAGCTAAAATAATACACAATTGAACAAGTACAAAAAACAAGTGTAATATTCTGAACATGATATACTGAATTGAGATCTAACTACATGCAATGACCGAATTTATAACATGCTGAGACTGAATACTAACTTAAATGTAAATATGGTCAATGGAATAGAGTCTGACTAAACTGTAGGAGCTGCTAATAACCGATAATAAAACCACATGAGCTAAATGTGAAGTCTTATGTATACGCACCATCGGGAGGACCCAATATACCCTGCCATAGGTATAAAGGCATGATGGTATGATCACTAAACTGATGCCCAAAGAAGGGACTTACAACCTACTTGGCTAGTAGTTCTCGGACTATTTGGGTACGCTGAACCCTAGTCCAACTCGGTATTATGCTACTCTCAATGAATTAAGTGTTTAAGACATTATGATTGAGTTTCTGTAAATATTGGATAGCTCAAAACTGAACATGAAAACTGAGAATGCAATAATTAATCTGATAATTATGCATTAATAATTGAGGCATGTATATCTGAAGTAACTGAAGTATCTGACCTAGCATGTGTAATTCAAGAACTAAAGAAATACATAGCTAGGGTTCTAAAATTCATACGATAAACTGAATAATAACATTACAAATCTTATTTGAAACATATATCTAACTAATTCTTGATGATGTGTTGTAATTCTACAAACCCTATGTCTATTTATGATAAGAGAATCAAGAACTGACTGAAAACTAGGGACCTAATAGGTAAGGAACCTACTAGTGAAATCCCACATACCAGGTGATGTAATATGGAGAAATATTTAGATTTCGAGGCTGGAACTGCTGGAACCTTGCTTCGTTCTTGAACTAGGGTTCTTGACCTTTTTCTCCTTTCTTGCTTCTAATTTTCTAAGTTTTGATTATGATTTTGACTTAGGTAAGTTCGTATTATGTTTCAAGGCTTAACATTACTAAAATCTGATATTTTTGGTCAAAACGACGTATCGTAGGGGTTAAATGAAGTAGGAAATGACCAAAAGATCCTTGAGTTAATTGTTGTAGAACAAAACGATGACCTGGACTGACGGGACGTCGTTCAGTTGACGGTCCATCGTTTGGGTCCATAGGTAGGGTCTGCTCGACAAGCCTTTACTAAAACAGGCATAACTGTTTACTTGGAGGTTGGATTTTAGCAAACTCGGTGGCTATGGAAAGATAATTCAATTATCTATCTTTTAATAGGTCATAGGACACCTAATCCTTTTTTTGCTATGACCATTTGAAGTTTACCCACATCATTTCCCCCTAATTGAATGCTAACTTTCATCTACATTCAGACCTACGGACCGTAGATCGAACGACGGTCCGTATTGCTCATCCGTCGTTCGTGTAAGAGGCTGGGTAGTAAGAGTCTCAATCCACGAACACCATTGACGGACCGTAGTTTGATCTACGGACCGTCGGTCCATCCGTGGGTCGAGACTTAGTTGATTTTGTTGAGCTGAATTTCGGGAGGGCTGCAGTGACATCTACGGACCTGCAGTACGGGCCATAGATTAGACTACGGTCCTTCAATGGTACCCATTGATTAAACCTGCAATTTTTTTCTGAAAATCTGATTTTTGGTCTATTTTGAGTATGAGCAGTTACATTATTCCCCACTTGAAAACATTCGTCCTCGAATGAAGAATAAACTAGCTTAAATAGAGGGAGTGAGTTGTAATCCCTACTACTAAACACTGAGGACTAAATTTTGATTGAACTGAGTTCCAAGAACATGCAAATACGCTGAAAATGCAAGGACAAACTGAGAGAACATGATTATAACACTGAATTCACGCATGAATGACTGAAAAACTGAAGAGGAACTATTACCTCAAGCTGGAGCGGAATCGGAAGGAAAGAGGTGAGGATACTCGGCTTTCATGGCTGTTTCTGCTTCCTAAGTAGCTCCGTCTACGGACTGACTCCTCCACAAAACCTTGACTTGACTGAAGCTACTACTTTGTTTCTCAACCTTCTAACCTGACGGTCAACAATCTCTGCTGGTACATCCTCATAAGAAAGATTATCTTTCATAGGCATACTCTCTAATGGAACTACAGAGGCTGGGTCACCCACACATTTTTTCTAGAGTGAGATGTGGAAGAGTAGATGCACTGCTGCTAGTTCTGCTGGCAACTCTAACTCATATGCCACGTTGCAAACCCTTTTCAAGATTTTGTAAGGGCCTACATATCTAGGACTGAGCTTCCCTTTCTTGCCAAACCTCATCACCCCTTTCATAGGTGACACTTTCAGGAAAACCCAATCATCAACTTGGAACTCTAGTTCCCTTCTCCTTACATCTACATAAGATTTATGACGAATCTAGGCTGTCTTTTAAATCTATCTCTAATGAGTTGCACTTTCTCCATAGCATAAAGGACTGAATCTGGCCCTATTAAAGTTGTTTCACCTTCGAATCGTGACCGGCGTACTTGACCCCTTTGGGGTCTCGTACAAGCCCTCTAACTCGCATTCATAACATAAAGCATGAAAAGTAGTGCGGAATTAAAACTTTTCACGATAATAATAATAAAAGGAGTCTTTTCATAAATACTAGGAAATCTTATCGTCACAAGCCAACTTAAAGACACGACTTAGAATCTTAGGGACACGGCCCTTTACAATAGAGTAAATACATTTTTAAGTCTTAATAAGGAAACTAAGAAACATAAAAACTATGTCCTCGAATATATGAGGACATACCCAAGTCTTGAGAGATAGAATTCCCAAGCTTCAACTTCGATCCTCCAAAGGCTTCCAACCTATACTCATAAGGTATAAAAAAGTATGGGGTTAGTACAACAATGTACTAAGTATGGCATATGCAAAAACATGCAAAAAGGGATATTTTAGTAAAGATAGCTTTTTATGCAATTCAAATATAACCTTCATGAATCTAGAAGCAAATCCACATAAGAATCAACGATTTAACACTTTATGGCTATCTTACCAAACTTAAAGTAAACAAAAGGAACATTTAAATTAACTTTGCTAAACTTGCAATAAAATTGAATAAAGCATCATAGTGAACATTTTGAATTCTTACAATGAAGACCTTACAGTGAATGGCACGGTCCAAGTCATATGAACCCTTTTTCTTTGAAGTTGGCCTAACCCAAGGTTATTCTAAGACTCCCTAAGGTGAGCCAAGAAGGGACTCTCATTACACCTCCCTTCAAAACACACCAAAGCGACCCTTAAAACTACCTAATCTTAGGCTTACTTCGTTAGAAATCAAATCCACGCCCTTGGCTAACATATGCAAAACACTCATGGAAATATAGGTCATACCAAGTGCAATGTGAGAGTAGCATCCCATACTACCACTCCCACTTAGTACTCCTAATGGATTCCATTTACTCAAGTACTCCACAATAATCCTCCATAACACTACACCATAGTACTCATTCACACGGAATTCATGAAGGTACTCTTCTCCCATAGTAGGTATAGGTCACACCAAGTGCAATGTGAGAATAGCATCCCATACTACTACTCCCACTCAATGCTCCTACTTGGTAACTAATGTGGATTGAGCACTTCACGACATACATACACAATTTCAACAATACACAAGATAACTAGTTACAAAACAATTCTTTTGTGGGAGTTAGCTTAACCGACAAAGACCATCAGAGCTACACATGGAATCCCGATATTAACCCCTATCGGATGAGGGATCCTTACTTGCCTAGTGTAAGGTCATGCTTCTTAGCGTTTACATGGCTTTTCCAATAGCTACACCTATGCGGGCACATAGTTAAGGGATAAGGAGATTGTTACTAAGTAACTCACTCTCTACTAACGAGGAGTACTCATCTCAAGAGGTACTTTGGATTACAACATCTCAACTAACGAAGTGCAATCCACCTTCCCTTCATATCCTCTCGGTGCTAGGCATAACTCCACACGGATTTCTCAACATAATAGTCTATCTTAGAAAGCTCACTAGGAAATGGAGAGGTTGTTACTAGACACTACATCTCAACTCACGAAGTGTGTCCACCTCAAGATTCCCCTTTTTGCTCAACTTGACATAATACAAATCTTAAAAGAGTGTGTGTGTACATGTGCACACCTTGCATATAAGCATCATTTCATTATCATCAAGTTCTACTCATACTTTAACCTTGATTCATCAAGCTACACACTCTACATACTTCTCATAATCATATACTTCATTTAGACATAAACTAGGTCAAACATGCAATTCAAGCTACATCAAACACAACACAAGACCCATTTCCAATATATATCTTCATTTCACATATTAGACCTTCAAGATCACATACTCAAACCATACTAAGTAACATCAAGTTCATCAATTAGCACCGCCACCCATAAGGTGGACCATACCACTCAAATAGCAATTCATAATAAGAATTATACAATGAGAGCAACTCATCAACAAATCAAACCATCATTACCCATAAGCAATTTATCAATATTTCACCATATTAAGGCCCTTAGGGCAGTAGCTACACCAACA